>JAUPFR010000331.1:0-34559 GCA_036925125.1 Oreortyx pictus | reverse complement strand
CTGCGTGTACAGGTGAGGAGAGTCTGAGCATGCTGCAGCTGCTTTATTTGACCAATAACAACCTCACAGATCAGTGCATCCCTGTCTTGGTGGGACACCAGAACCTACGGATCCTGCATCTGGCAAACAACAACCTACAGGCTTTCCCTGCAAGGTGAGTATGACTTACAGTCTCTCATATCCGTGAATTAGAAGTGTAGCTTGTAAAGGGCACTGTCTGTGGGTACTGTATCTGCAGGTCCAGAAAGTGATAAGTTCTGGCCTCTGAAATATTATATTCTTTTGTTTTCCCTTTTAGCAAACTCAGTAAGCTGGAACACCTGGAAGAGCTGAATCTGAGTGGCAACAAACTGAAAACAATTCCCACAACTGTGGCAAACTGCAAGCTACTTCATACACTTATTGCACACTCTAATGACATCAGCACCTTTCCAGAGATCCTGCATTTACCTCATATACAGGTATTCTTTCCTAAAAGATAACAAGGTGCCAGGAGGAAGTTTGGTTAGGAGAATTAAGAGTAACTGCCACAAGAGGAATTGGAGATCTCATTATTTTGGTCAGTTGGCTTGTGAAGAGGGCACATAATACACATTCAAGATTTCTTGCCTGTTTTAACTGACTGAAGATGGCTCAATTCTCGTTCATTGTCACTGTCTGTGACCTAGGACTAGAATAACTGATAATTGATTGCATGAAAGAACAGAGAATGTATTCTTTGTCATCAGGTTTTTTTGTTTGTTTGTTTTTTATATGCAGATTGTGGACTTGAGTTGCAATGAATTAAATGAAATCCTAATCCCTGAAGCACTGCCAGCTGCTTTGCAAGAGTTGGACCTGACTGGAAACACAAACCTGGTGCTAGAACACAAGACACTGGATATCTTCAGGTGAGAGTCATGGAGTTGCAAAGCCAGTAGTGAGAGGCACAGGAAAGGGGAACTCTTTCCAGGAGAGGAAATGGGATGGCAATGTATATAGCACAATATTGTGTAATTTTACAGTGTTCTCTGCCTGAGGCAGCTGAAGCTTTCTATCCTGTAGTAAGGGAGGGGGCTGGGTTCAAATCATCAGGGCAAAAACTTCTCCAGCTGTGTCTGGAATATGTATAGTCTCACATCTTCAGAAGGCCAAGGCCTTAAATTCCACTGTCTGCTGCTGTCTAAAATTCTTGAGTGGATGTGGCCCTTTGGCAACAAGCTGTACAGCACGGCACCTTGGAGAGAAGAATTAATTTTTTTCTTCTCTCTCTGTAGTCACATTACCACACTGAAGATTGATGCTAAGCCCTCCCTCACAACAGACTCAGCGCTCACTTCTACCTTTTGGAGTCATGGAGTAGCTGAGATGGCAGGGCAAAGGAATAAGTGAGTATTGTGGTCTGCTGGTCCCTGATGCTTTGTCTCCACAAGGTGCTAGGTGGAGTCCATTGGTAAGCACCCAAGCAGACATGTTTTGCTGAGTAGCTCATCCGTTTCCATCTCTCTGAATCTCTTGCTTAGTGTCAGCATTGCTTACCCTAGTTTGTCGTGCCTATCTTGGGACCCCTGTTGAAGGCTTTCCGCTCTAGCACAGACACTTTTGCTGTTGCATACAGACTGCATCCACTTTTCTCTTAGTACAGCCAAAGAGGGTTCAGGCATTCCAGTAATAAACAACAGCTGAACATGTCATGGGGCAGTGGATGTCAGGACAGTGGCTTTACTGCCTTGTGACAGCAGTACTCATGGCAACATACCTGATGGCTGTGGTCTGGAGACAATGCAATCCTCTAAGGCAGATTATTTTTGCCTGTATGCTTTTCTAACAGGCTGTGTGTGTCATCCCTGGCACTGGGCAGCTTTGCAGAAGGAGTGGAAGCTGTGTATGGTATGTTTGATGGTGACAAGAACGAGGAGGTGCCACGCCTGCTGCAGTGCACCATGGCCGATGTGCTCCTGGAGGAGGTACAGCAGTCAGACACAGTGTTCATGTCCAACACCTTCTTGGTCTCCCACAGGTATGACAATGAGCAAGCTGGTCCTGGGTGGGGCCTGTATAGGTGTATCAGTTAATGTGCCAGGTGGGGTGGGACAGCCCTCTGAAATGCCTGTCATGAAGTCTGGAGTCTTCCTACATCTTCTCCTTCAACAGGAAGCTGGGCATGGCTGGGCAGAAACTGGGTTCCTCTGCTGTCCTTTGCTACATTCATCACGATATGGCTGATCCAGCAAGCATCTTTTCTCTGACTGTGGCCAATGTGGGAACGTGCCAAGCCATTCTGTGCCGAAGTGGAAAACCACTGCTCCTCTCCAAAGTCTTCAGTCTTGAGCAGTGTACCGAAGAGGCCAAGAGAATCAAGGAACAAAAGGCAATTATAACAGAGGTTGGTCTGGACTCTTCTCAATTCAACTTTCCTCTTCCAGACAAACCTTGTTTCAAGTATTTGCCATTCTGATCTTTCCTGCCTGCACAATCCTGCGGAAGAGGGGATGGCATGGAGGTCTTCAGATGACTTATCTGTTGCTTCCTGCTCTATTTTTTTTGCTAATTAGCTGTTCAGAATTGCATGTTCCTTTAATAGCCATCATAGCCTGAGAATTACAGGTGCATGATGCCATGGATGAGGGGAGAAGGAGAAAAAAGAAAGCAGATGTGGAAATAAATGGGAATGTGGAAGGTGGTTCATAATACTGCCCGTGACATGGGTGATTGTGCAGAAGAGTTACTAAGGAACAGAGCAGGGCCTGAGAAGTCATCGTGTCTCAAAACTCACAAAATATCTTGTCTGTCCTTGGCATTTCATGAAAAGCATGACTCAGCTGTCTTTCTTTGGTTTTCTTCCATGCTTTACTCATTGAAGGTGTTATTCCCATTAAAGAGTGATTTTGTGCCTGGTGCACGTAGCAAGAAAGTGCACAGACGTAATTCACCTGAAGGTCTCTATTTTAATTCTGCACAGAATTAGGGGCTTGACAGCAAGCATAAAATAAAAGCCTGGTTATTTATGCACGATTGTTTACAGAACTATTTCTCATTATAGTTTCTAATTAGTTACTCTGTTTCATTCTCCCCAAGCATCTGTATGATGGGGCTAGAAGATTCTAGATTTGGGAGGGAGCAGCTGCTACCTCATTATCATTGTGTTTTCATTCTGTATGTTATATATTAACAGATGTTACTGAGCCCGTATTTTTAGGGCAGTTTCCCTTCCTCTTCTGTTGACACTAGCACATAATCTCGTTTAACATACCTGTGGTCAAACTGTTTCTCTTTTCACTAGTTTTTCACATATTTGCGGTGTTGTTTATATTTTCTTGTCCTTGATGGATAGTCTATGGGGTTAGTGGCTGTTGAGACATATGAAAGTGGATGTCAAGTAGGAACAGGTGGAAATTTTACACAAGAAGATGTGCTAAATTGTTCAGTGTTTTTTATGCAAACACATCAGAGAATTCTCCAGAAGCCATTTTAAAGGTTAACTTTCTAAAAGCTTCTAAGTAATATGGGAGTTCAGAAGAACTGGAAAATAATGCAGTCAGTAAAGAACTGAGCAATTAGTGCCTTTCTTTAGCTTTATGCACAATGAGTCTTTTAAGAAGTTGGAGGCTATCTGCCAGAAGTGTTTCTGACAGGAATAACCTGTTTGTGTTCTCCCACGTGCTATAGTCTGTACCACCGAGACTAAACCCTGGACCTAGATCCCTTTCTCCTATACCGTGCCTGATGTTACCTGCATGTTGGCATTTCTCAAGGCTCCAGAGCAGTTCACAGGCAGGGAAAAAGAGTGCTTTCCAAATGATCTAATACTAGATCTAATGCTACTGCTTTGTTTCTCTTGTCTGCAGGACAATAAGGTAAATGGGGTAACTTGCTGTACTCGGATGCTAGGCTGCACATACTTGCACCCTTGGATCCTGCCCAAGCCACATGTCAGTTCCATTCCACTGACTGTACAAGATGAGCTGCTGCTTCTAGGGAACAAAGCACTCTGGGAACACCTGTCCTACACAGAGGCTGTCTCAGCTGTGCGGCATCTACATGACCCTCTAGCTGCTGCAAAGAAACTCTGCACATTAGCCCAAAGCTACGGTTGCCAGGACAACGTAGGTGCAATGGTGGTGTATCTGAACATCAGCGAGGACAACTGCACGTGTGAGATGCATGGCCTCTCTTTACCAGGCCCCGGGGGATTTAGTTCCACCACTGCCAAGACAGCAACACCTTCCTCTAGCAGTGGAATTGCTTCAGAGTTTGGTAGTGAACTGTCTGCTTCTGAGGTTAGCAGTGAGGTGGGCTCTACTGCTTCAGATGAACATAATGCTGTTGGTCTTGATGGCAATTTGCTACCACGACAAGAGCGACGTTGCAGCCTCCATCCTTTGCTCCCCTCAAGCATCTTTCAGCGCCAGCCTTCCAGTGCCACGTTCTCCAGTAACCAGTCTGACAATGGCCTGGATAGTGACGATGAGCAGCCTGTGGAGGGTGTGATGACAAATGGCAGTAAAGTGGAGGTGGAGGTGGACATCCACTGCTGTAAAGGAAAGGGCCTGGAGTTTGAACCTCCTGCTTTAGAGTACAGCTCCTCTGCTCCAGGTGTAGAGGATGACTCTGGACTTGTCCTCGTCATTCAGAGGCAGAACAGCATAAACAGCAGTGCTGTGCATGGAGGAGTCAAGGAAAAGTGTGAACTGCAGAAATCTCCTTCCACGTGCTGTTTGTATGGAAAGAAGCTTTCCAATGGCTCCATAGTGCCCTTGGAAGAGAGCCTTAACCTAATTGAAGTAGCCACAGAGGCACCCAAGAAGAAGACAGGTTATTTTGCTGCTCCATCCCAGATGGAGCCAGAAGATCAATTTGTGGTGCCACCTGACCTGGAGGAGGAAGTGAAGCAACAAATGAAGCAGCACCAGGAGAATGGAGCAGATCAGGAGCAGAAAGAAGAATCTGCAGTGGCTCTGACAGAGGAGTTTGACACAGCTTTGTAATCCTAGAAGTACTGGTCCCACTTTGTCTGTCCCAGGAAGCTCTATCCTGTAAGGGCTGTCATGCCCCCAAAGGGAGCTGGGCCCTGCAAGGCGTACAGGCATCTGCTGCTTCCTTAATGGAATGGAGAAAAAATGGGCAGTGCTAAGGTCTGGGCTGTCTACTTTTTGCTGTAGAGTCTGTTGTTCTGTAAGTGCTCAGATCAGCAGCAGTGCTTTGTTTGGAACTGTCTGGAAATTATGCAACTACTAGGAAGAAGGCAGGTGTTCCAGTGCCTCCCTCTTACTCCTTAAAGCCTGAGGTTCTGCCAGCTCTGCAGGAAAGGGGCTGGTGTACTGGGGGACGGGGAAAGGGAAGGCTGTTGAGGGACCCACATGCAGCATTTGGAGTCTGAATATTTCTGACACAGGCCCTCCTGGCAGCACCTGACTTCATTGTTCCTTGAAAGAATACAGACAGTTGGAATGAAGCTGACCCAAGAATGGTTTCCTATGTGAATTGCAAGCACTTTTATTGATTGCACTTAAACTGTTCTCCTCCCCTTCAGCACAGCACTTTATTACTTAGGGTCAGGGAAGAGAGCACTCCAGTACGCCCTGTCCACAACAGGTGGGAGGGAGCAGAGGAAGTTCATTTTCCCAGTAGCTATTGTTAGGGCATTTGAGGATTCAGGGTATGGGTGTTCTGATGAGCACTGATGCAGGGTAGAGTGAAAATTACAATGGGATCAGTTGATGCAGAATGAGAAAACTCAACTGGGTTATAAGTGGGTGTCTAATGATGCATTTTACATGGAACGTGGGAAGGATCAGCTCTGGACTTGGTGATTAAGTAATATGTAGAGCTAGTATTTCTAGCTGCAGAGCACAGACCCACCTTAGCAGCTTGTCCACCTTCATCACAGGTGCCTCATAGAAGAGGCTTCCTGTGTTGAGAAGACCCAACGTGAAACCATGAGCTCCTGCTGGTTTCAGTCCAAGAGAAAGTCAAGGTGTAAGTGGTCTGTTGCTCTAAGATGAGCAAGCAGTTGGGCTGCTCTTCAGTTCTGTGATTCTGCTCTTTGTATGCTGGGGAAGCTTTTCAGTACACTTTTCCACCAACGTAAACTGCATTGTCAGCCACAGCGTCTTTGCTTGCATCTAAAAACAGGAGTCATGATCCAAATCCAGAGCAACCTGTGTTTTGTGATGTGCCCAGTCTGGCCACAAGTAAGTTGAAAGTATCTTTGTTTCTACTTTTTTTTTTTTTTTTTCCCAATGGAAAAGGAGGAAAACAAACAAACAACTTCTCACCTAAAAAAAACCAACCGTCTTTATTACCACTGGGAAAGAGATGTTTAAAATGGCCCCACCAACGGTGAAATGCCCAGCCTGCAGGTGTCACGTGGTTCCATTACGGTTTTTGGTGCAAGGGGTAAATGGGCTCTGTATGTAATCATCTTGTGGCAGCATCGTGAAAGGACCTTGGCCCCCAAAGCATGTAGGTGTCTTCCCTAGCTGGCAGAGGGCTGGACAGCAGCTGCCCCTGTCACATCAGTGGTGCAATAATGCAGACTAAAATTTGGGCTAGTGCCTTTTCTTTATTATATTTATGAAGGAAGTGTGAAAGAGATCTCTGAGGAGCTCAAGTTGTATATATATATTTTTTTATTATTATTATTATTTTTTTTTTTAAATCAAGTTCAGGCCTTGATTTGAAGGAATGATGTGTAGATAACCTGTGGGATTCCAACAACAGAGATCTTTAGACAAAATCTACAGGAGTTATGCTTAGACTTCAGAGCTCCTTTAGTTTCTCACTGAAGAAAAAGAACGTATTCTTACCATACCTGAGAGCAACTTTTTGGGATATACCTTGTACTAGTTATGGTGTAATCATGAAACAACCCAAGTTTTTTCCAAACTCATGAGTTTTGGCTGTGTTTAATTGTCTGTTTTATTTAGAGAGAAATGCTCACTCTTATGATCACAGAAACAGCATTTTAAAACCCTCAGAAATTTAATTTCAGTTTCCTCAGCAGAAAAGTTTCAGAGACTAAAACTCAACTCTCTTTCAGGTTCTCTTCGTATTAAGTATGCAGAAGTGGCTCACCTCAATGTATTTGACAGTAACCTTCAGTTCATTCACTGGCAATAATGTCACCAAGTATCTGTGCCCAGGCCAACATTGTCTGCTACCTGCTCTGTTCAGTGTGGGATTGATCACAGAATTGTATTGGTTGGAAGGGACCTCCAGAGATCGAGTCCAACCCCTCTGCCAAGCAGCTCCTGGCCCAGGTTGCACAGCTCGGCGTCCAGGCAGGTTCTGAACATCTCTGGAGAAGGAGACCCCACCACCTCTGTGTGCAGCTCCAGTGCTCCGTCACTGCACTGTGAAGAAGTTCCCACACACATTTGTGTGAAACTTCCTGTGCTTCAGTTTGTGGTCATTTCCCCTCATCCTATTGCCACACACTGCTGAGAAGAGTCAGGCCTTGTTCCTTTGCCCTCCTGCTCCTTAGATGTGGATCAGATCCCCTCTGTGTCTTGATGCTGGAACATACACTTATTTCCAAATAAGATTGTGAAGAACTTTGCACTAGAATGGTAGATGTCAGTGCAAATCAGGGTTCTTTCCTGCACTGATGTGGAAAATCCAGTATGTCCTTGCCAGCCTGAATCATTAGCATTGTGTGGAACATAGGTATGGCCATGGGGAATTTGTTGTGAATAACCATGCTTAGTTCAGTAGGGAAAGGACAGGATTAAGTGAAGCTCCATAAGGGAGCATGCAGTTTTCTGATCTGCTCCTCTGAATGGAGTGCACAGAACCACTGTCTAGCCTTTTCTCCAGTGCTGTTTCTGGTTTTGAGGCAGAAAGGGAGTTCATTTTCTATGGGTATGAACTTTTGTGGCAGGATTTGACTTGTTCTGTGAAACTGTAGAGTCCACCACTGCCTCCAATTAGACTGATAATAAGAACTGCTGCTCTTATTCTGGGTAGTACAGCCAGAGTGCTCCCTCTACCACCTCCTTTTGTTTCTTGGCCTCTCTGAAGACACCAAACTTCCTTTGCCTTCCTGGTCATCCTTACTAACACTGACAAACATCTTGGACTTCTGAGGGGTGCTGCTGGAGGTGGGACACATGTGAATGGGAAAGTCTAGTGAGGGCCTTATAGCAGAGGATAGAAGGTGTGTTCCCTCACAGTTCTCCTGTTGTCTTCTGGTCTCTTCCTTGAATTCTGTGCATGGTTCTTGCAGATGACAGAATTTCCATAGATCCACATCACTAACAATTTTCCATTCTTTCTTACTGCTAGAGGTTTTCATTGTGGGATCATTGAGCTCTGACTGCTGCTGGAGCTCCCATGCTCCAGGTGGCCACAATCAGGTTAGGCTGGGGAGTTAGTTTGTCCCTTCAGTAGTTCTGGCCCTATTCCTGAGCATGCTGAGAACAGGCATGCTGAAGGCACTGACCTACCTGCTCTGTCTTGACTGGAAGGATGTCAGCAAAAAGAGACAGTAAAGGCAATGTTGGTGCCTGGTCTGGGCTTGAGTATGGAGCATAAAGCGTAGCCTCAAAGTTGCTCCCAGCACCTGGAACAGACCTGGTGGAGACAATACTGCAGACTGCTGGAATCTGATCAGAATCCCCAAGTAGACAAGAGGGAAAAATTCGGTTCCAGGAAGGAGTGGGTATTTCCCTGTCTGGGGTAAGATATGCTGTGAGACCTGAGATACTATTTCTAGCACCCAGGGTTTTAAGACGCAGCTCAGGCCCTGGGACTTCCAGACATTTCTGCACGCCTAGATGGTGATATCTTTCATGTCACTTGCCAAAGGGCCTTTTCTGGACAGTAGGTTCACCTCTTGCCATTTTGTGCAGTCATTGCCTGCTGTTCCATTGCAGTCTGAAGACTTCGGTGTTTTGGTTTTTTTTTTTTCCATTTTGAAATGTTATCATTGTTTTTACTCATGACCCAGTGCATGTTAAAGGAATATTTCAACACACCACTTACATTTTTTTTTCATGTTATTTTAAAAAGGAAAACATTTCATGTATCCCAGTCTAGCATGCAGCTGTGATGATTACTCCTCTACAGTCTACGGGAATAGATTGTTCTGTGAATGCACCTTCAGCACAGTGGCCTGTGTGTACTGCATTGGAGAGGCAAATTCCATTGCTGGAAAACACTACTCTGATGATTCTTTACTCAGTTGTATAGAGCAGTTCAGGAAGGAAGAATATTTTTGCATCAACTTTTCAGCTGATGTAGCAATAAAGATTTTTACTTTTGTCTAACAGTATATTCTGAGTCTGTTACTGCACTGGAGGGAGTGTGTGCAATATCCCAGTCGCACAGAGATGTGGCTAGCCGTAGTTGTGCTAAGGACCCTTTCCTTGAGCTGTGTGTGACTTCTACTCATCAGCCTTCCATACAAAACCTACTTGCAGAATAGTGATGGTAGAGTTTGTACTACCAAATACTGGGCAGCTCTCTGTACCCTACCAGCAGCCACAACCATTGGCTTCATTGCTCGCTATTAAGAATTCTGTTCTCAGTGGATGGTCACAGGCCCTTTGGAAAAGACTGCTGTAGGAAGCTGTTCACCAGCACATCTGCAACAGACCCCAGCCATGCTATCTGACATGCTCTGAGTGATTACGGATGTAAACTACCTTATTGCTACGAAGTCAGGGTATGATGTTCCCCATAAGTTCTGTCCTAGTACCCCAAGTATATAGACAAAAGGAAACCCAGAGCTTAGGTACATAATTTCAATCACTTATGCTTAGGAACAAGGACTTCTCCAAGGCTGAATTATCTTCCCAGGCCTCAGAGCCTGCAAGCATTTAATCCCAAGTTTGCAATCTAGACAAAGCCTGTGCATTACTGTGTTTGTATGAACAACAGTTAGCAATGCATCCTCCATCTCTGATGCATGCTGGAGACGCAGAGCAGCTACCAGATGAAGACAGTGGGAAGTATGTGTCCATTAATAATTTAACAATGCAAATTCAAGTTTGACAGCTTGGTTTCACTATATTTGGAGCTATGCTCCTAGGGAATGCTCTGTCACAGTATTAAGAATGCACTGTCCGCAAGCGAGTAAAAGTATGCCATGAAGCTGGCAAAATCAGGACATCTACTAGAGCAAGAGGAATAATTCTACAGCTCATACATGTGTTCTGGCTTCTTTTTCAGCTTGTGAACTGTTCTGTACCCTCTGACAGCCAGGGCAGCACCAAGCAGGTGTGCTACAACAGCTGCGCAGCCCAGCAGGCCAGCAGCAATCTCTGCCCCGTGCATGCGGCAGCTAAAGCCCTGATAGCCTTTGCTTTGGTAAAGCTGTGCTCTCTCTTTGCACACTGATGAATCATAAACCCCCAGCAGATGATGGAAGAAATAGTACAGAGCACACAGCAAACCCACTGCAACCACTGCATCCAGGACGCATTCCAGTAGGAGCCATGCCGGAAAACGCCACGGCAGCCGTACAACGCCGGCCACTATCAGCGAGGAAGAGAAGACGATGAGGGCTCCTCCCACGGCCATCGCTGCCCTGGCTATGGGCATCTTGAGCTGAGTGAAACGCCGGTCCAGCTGCTGGGCTTTTTCCCCGTCTGCTCCGCTGAAGCCGCTGTACGCCCCGCCGTACATGTAGTAGTAGATGCCGCCGTGGCTGGGCACGCCGGTGTAGCCGCCCGCCGAGCCGTAGGACACGGAGCTGCAGACGAGGATCAGCGCGGCGAGCAGCGCTCCCAGCAGCTGGCAGCACGCTGCAAGGAGAAGCGCAAAGCCGCTGCCACTGAGCGCCGGGCCGCCCGCCGCTGCGGGACAGAAGGAGCGGCTCCCGCCTCCCCCCGGCCCCGCTCACCCCGGCCCGTGCGCAGGTAGCGGCAGCGGCGGCACTCCAGCAGCCCCGGCGAGTCGGCGCGGCCGCGCGGCGGCCCCGATCCAGGTACAGCGCTGGCGGGGAGACAACGGGTGAGGGGCGGCGGCTGCAGCCGCGCGACCTCTCTGCACCGTCTCCCCCCGCGCCCTCACGGCCACCGCCCGCCCCGCCGTGCCGAGCCCCGGCCGCTCACCGCCCGTCCGCCCGTGGGGCGCGAGGGCAGCGCCCGTCCGCCATAGCCCCACGCGGCGCCGGGGGAGGAGCGCGGGGCAGAGCCGCGGGGCGGTGCCCGGTGCTGTTGGAGCTCTCTGCTCCTCCGCACGGGGTCGCCCCCACTCCTCTGCGAGGGCCGCTCTTCGATTTTGCCCGCTTCCTTCCGCCGAAGCTGCTCGCGGTCCCGGAGTTCGCAGCCTGCCGTTCGGAATTACTTTCTCGTACCCATGAGAAACCGAGCGGCAGTTGGTTCCCACAGGTCCCGTTTTTCCCGCGCTGCAGCTCTGAGTGGAAGTGGTCCACATCCTCTGCCGCCACTGTCCTTTCCCAGGCATTTCAGCTTCTCACGGGGTGGCCGTTCTGTGCCCCCTCCCAATTACCCTTCTTGTAGCTGGACTCATATGCAACAGCCAAGATGGAAGTGCATTGGTGTTTCTGTTTTATGGGGAAGTGGCTCTCTGCGTTCCCTTCAGCCTTTCCTAGGAACACGAGGCATCATGCTACTCCTCCTGCTGCCCATACGCATGGGGCTGTCTCCAGCACTAGGATATGTCCTTCAGTGCTGCTGACAGATTCCGGTACGGCACTCTGTAGCATGTCTTCAAGTAGTTTTCTTCAGACACATTACCTCATATTTATGAACACTGAACCACGGAGGCCTCGTTAGCAAATATTTGCTGGAGGCCACCTCAGGCAATGCTATGTGATGTTTTCACAAGCTGCCCCAATTCCATGCAGAGCAATGTCCTGCTGCCCACCAGGACTGACTGCCTCCACCCCGGAGTCTGCTGAGCACGGCTGTCACCTTGCAGCCAGGAGGAAATTAATTGTTTGTTGGTAGTTGCTGGAGTGGAGGTGAGTGTGTGTGGGAATAAAACATAGAGCAACATAGAACAGCCAGAGAGAATGCTCTTCCCCAAGGGTTTGCCCAACTGCTCCCTGGAAAAGGATTAGCACTACAAAGAAGTGCTTTTGTTGCATTTAGGAAAACAGACTTTCAGGGAAACAGATTACTCCTGGAGGTCTCAGTGTCTGAATGCATGATGAGAAGTCCTGTTTCAGCACTAAGGTGCAAAATATGTTTCCTCCATCTGTAAGAACACTGAGATCACTTCACTCCTTGCAGGAGAAACAGCAACAAATGTGCAGCCTGGTGCACCGGGAGGCCTGCAGGGTGGGCTGTGCCACTCAGCGCTGAAGGAGAGCAGCCTCCAGCCCGTTTCACACAGCTCCATAAAGTGGAGCTCTGCAAGCTTGCCTTAAAATCTTCCTTGTTTGCGGATTAGAGAGAAGCAAAACAAAATGAGTTCTTGTTCTCCTCCATTTCAGATGGAGGAGGCAGGAGCTGTAGGGCGATGTGAAGTCAGGAAATAGGGAGAGCACATGGAGCCCAGGATGGGGGCTCTGGAGACTGTGCAGGTGCTCATCCATCAACTCTTGCACATGTTTTGGTGTGTTCATATTTCAGTCCGTTGTGTTCATGCATTAGAACCAAGATCTCCTTGCTGCTGTGAAGAGAATGGGCATAAAAGTTGTTCGCAACCCTTCATTTAATTTTAGGATCACAGACAATAAAGTTTTGCCTAGTAGAGCTGTTAACTGCTGTGACTGGGATGTGAACAAGCAAGCTGAATTGTGAGTAATAATAAGGGATCAAATAGTTGTTTCTTATGCAGTGTTGCTGCTGGTCCTCCAGCAACCTGAGCCAAAACTACCTTTGGATTTAGTGATGTTTGTGATTAGTTATCAAAAAAAAAAAAAAAAGACAGAGCTGGGAAGTGCTGTTGATTTGGTGACACATCAGTGTTCTATTAGAATGTTTGCTGCCAGGTACAAACTTCAGGTCATTGCTGATCTGACTCAATCGCATTCCGTTTCTGTGATTATATTGAGAACTGTTACCAAGATGTTTTACATCACTTGTGCTCAAATTTTCACAGCTGGTAAACCACCCGAGCTTGGTCAGCACCGCCTGTTGAGTTCCTATTCTCAGTGCGACAAGGAACAGCAGTCAGGAGAAGAGAGCAACAAGCTGTTCTCATTTGCTTTGGCTTCTTTCTCTTTTTTTTTCTCCTCTTCTGTTTCTGGCTGCTCCTGATGTCATTGCCTCTCCACAGGGAGGAAAGGGCTGGGCCTGGCTGCCATGGGCCAGCAGCTCTGACCTGGTTCAGTGCCCTCCCTGGGAACTCACAGGGTGAGGTAGGAAGAGCAAGTCGTAAACTGCTTCATACTTCACCAGCATGAGACAGCTCGGAGCTGCAGCACAATCCTTTCTGAACATCACAAAAGGGTTTACCCTCTCACACAAATAAATAGTCATGGAAACATTGTGCAGCACAATGACAAAGCAGCTGTGCTGCAGGAAAGAATGGGAGGTCTTTGTGAATCACAAACTGAACTCAAGTCCACAGTGTCATCTTGTTGCGAAAAAAGCTAACATCACTAGGGTGTATAAACATAAATGTCACATGTAGGACATGTGAAGAAATTCTTATGCTCCCTCCTCCCCCCGCTTTTTGATCTTTTCTACAGCAAAAGAAAGCTCTGGAAATATAACCTATGAAAAAAGACTTAGCCCAGTCCTCTCCTCGTCTTGAACAAGTGCCTGTTAACAACTTGCAAGCTGGTTGATAAGGAGGCACTTTAACAACCTGCAAACTTTTAAAAAACTACTGACAAGAGAAGGGGAATATTTCTCCCTAGCTGCCACTGGCATGATCAGGAAGCAGTGATCTTAATTTGAAACAAAAGAGATGTGATTTAGGCACCCTCAAAGAAAAAGAAAAGACATGCACCTGCATCACTTCCTAAGTTGGAAGGCAGTTGTTGTTGGAGCAGCTTAGCAGGGCATGTGGTAGTTCTCCATCACTGGAGCTCATATTCAATAATGGGAGTAGTTGACCTCTCTGCGCTCCAGAAGAAAAGTGTCTCAGGCTACCTACGCCACTCACCATGAGTTCATGCTGTTCCCTTGTCCTGCAGAGCCATCACGTTCCCTTCCATCCCATCCCCGTTGGCTGGTCACATGGCTTCAAGGCCATCCAAGGGGCAGTTGGCTCAACAAACGATGCAACATCACGAATATCTGAAGTCATACCTCAAACATGAGGTACACACTTATGCAATGCTTGTCTGGATGTAGGCAAAGAACAAGGCTTGTCATGGCACTCGTCTTCCCAGTGCCTGCACCCAGGAACCACTCAGAGGGCCACTTCTGTGGAGCATTCTTTGCAGCACTCCATGAGAGCCAGTTAATCCTTCACTGTCTGCTGTGCCTGTAGTCACCAGTGCTGCTGACACTCCATGAACCTGAGGTTCTCACTGCTTTGCTCAGCGTTCTGCAAGCATCCTGCACGCGAACTTAGGCCAAGGCTGAGCAGTGCGAGACACCATGTATGTGCTGGATTCCTTTCCTTCTGCAGTGCTGCAGTGGTCTGCATGCAGAGTCATTTGGCTTACCTCACACTGCCAGCATTAGGCCATGGCACTGCCACACTGACATTCGGGAGGCTCACAGAAGTCCCTGGTCATGAAAGCATTTGGTGTTTTTGTCTCCTGAATTTCCAGAGACCAGCCACAGTGTTAGAAATGTCTTGGGAGCCAGTAATCAGTCACAGAATTCACTGGAGCTAGGGAGTCTTCACAGCTGTTTGTACATCTAAAGGAGTAATCAACAAGAAATCAATCAAGAATAAAAAGTAATGGGGAAAATCACCTATTTGGTTATTAGAGGCCGATACTACTAGAAAGGTCTAAACAGCAATTAGGCGACAGACATTTAGCGAAGCACCCCTGACCCTGTTAGGGCCGTGCCAACTGCAGAAAGAAGCAGACATTGCTGGAAAGATAAGCAGAATGTGAAGAGGTAATTACTGGAGTGATTTGCAATTGATCCTGCTAGATTTTTGTGCAGAGCAGCTGATTGTCTGTCCCCGGATCAGCATATGTGCAAAACTCTACTGGAGCACAGCCTGCCTGCAGCCTAACTGAAGGCATAGATTTGCCAGGGTAGCAACGCTTGCATCCATGCTCCACTCCAGTAGCCATTTGTCAGTCCTTCTTCATAACTGTGGCTCACCTTTGAAGCAGGAACTGCTTGTTTTTGTAGGTTTAAACTGTTCACAGAAACAGTCTTTGGAGCAGTTGTGGTACAAGAGCAAGGCAGTACTGAGGGAACATCAAAACCATCTTCAGTTTCTTCTTCCAGTAAGACAAAGGTCAGTTGCTGAGAAGAAGAAGGGAGCTGAAGAGGTACAAAACAAGAAACCCATAGGGAGGAGCTGCTGAGAAAGAGAAGGTGGTGTGAGAGCTGGTGGGGACAGAGAACCACAAGGTGCCTTACTGGCAGAAACATGTGCCGCAGAGTATGGACACCTCTGTTGCTGCCCTATGCACGGATTGGCTTCACTGTATTTGGAGAAATTGAATTGCTGAGCGGTGTGCTCATGCTTTCATCCTGGGAGGCTCCATGGGCACAAGGTGATGGGGGGGACTGAATGACATGGGGTTGTACAGATAAGGACTGGAGTTAGGCAGGGAGAGGAGAAGGGCATAGCAATTGCAGGATAAACCCACTGACCCCATTGCACTGTGTCCTTCCCTTGTCTGGACAGGCTCTCATCCTTATGTAACTGAGTCTACCTGTGCCTCCAGAGCCACATTTTTCTGCTCTTGGCAGCAGGCCACCCCACCATGCCCTGCCCTGAACCCCACTGCAGTGTGTAGGATTATGGGAAGAGCTCTGGTTGCATCACATTCAGGGTTGTTGTTAGGCAGAACATGCTGTAGCGTCCTTGAGCGTCCAGCAGCACCTTTAACCCTGTCAGAGCTGCAGCATGGCAAGTGATGAGACCAGCTAGGAGAAGAGAGAAAAATACCAACAGGTGCTTGGAGAGGACACACCTGAGCTCCTGAAGGTTATCCATTTCAGGCTTCAGAAAAGAAGAGAGAAAATCTAGAGCTGTGCAGCTCTCAACAGAAGAGAATATAAACAGCTTCAAAACAAGATATTTCTATGTTAGATGTTTTTGAAAAGCTTTATTCCTTGCCCAAAGTCCCCAGGGGTGGCTGCTGTGGGAGTCCTGCCAGTCAAGCTGGGACAGGAGCGTCTCTCCAGTCCCACCGGCTGCAACCCACCAGGTCACAGCCTGTCTCCAGCACCCACATCACCAGCACCTGCTGTGCCCTCAGCAGCACCAAGAACAGTACTGCAGCCAACAGCAGGCCACAGCTCCCCTGCAGCATTACCCCAGCCCCATGACCAGGGCTGAGGGGAAATGCCATTGCACCTGGGGAGGTGCAGCTTTGTTACTGGTAATGCAGTGGGTATGTGCTAAGCTCAGATGATCCTCCTTCCTCCCACACAAGAGCAGAATAGGCATGAGCAGAAAATAAATAAATAAATAAATCAGTTACTGCTGACCTCTGCCATGGAGGTTTGCCAGGAGATAGTAGGATGCTTCTTGCTTCTAAGCAACTCTTTGATCTCCAGCTATTTGCTGCCAGGGCAGTAGGGGAAGACTTGTAGCAGCACTTGCAAGACAGGAAGGGTGCAGATGGCTTTCTTATTTATCCCTGGTCTGTAGCAGGCAAAGGACAAGAAGGCATAGATTTTACATCACTTAAAAGCCTTCAGGTGATGACATCGTTTGTGCTCTGCAGCATTATCAGAGGGGAGGGAATTTCATCATCTCTGTTATCTGCCAAAATGATGAGAGTTTGCTTGAGCATTGCGACAACAACAAAACCAAACAACAACAAAAAAGGCGGCCTGAGCTTCCTTTAACGCTTCAGCTCCTGGTGCCTGCTAGGGAAGTGCTTCTCTCCCTTCATCTTGCAGGCAAAGATATCCCCTCTGTGTAACAATGCCATGATGTCCTTTCTCAGCATTAAGAGCTCAAAGCCTCTGAAGTGGGAAGGACATACCAATACTATTTGCTCGTTTTAGAGTGCACCACCCTACTCTTGACTCGTTACAAGATGCTAGGGCTGGAATTCTGGGCTTTGCTGTATGGGGTTCTTTCTCTTCCCCCAACAGGAAGCTTTTGACTTCAGAGGGAAGTGATTCAGAAGGGTGGTGGCCTAGGGCCTCCAGAGCTGTGGCCCACTGTAGGCTAACTCAGAAAGAGTTAATGTGCAGGCACATTCCAAGTATTTGAAGTGGATGCGGTTACAGAGTAGAGGGCGTTTTTGGGTGGAGAGAGCAGCCCTCTCTGTGAGCCAATGGCTAAAGGATTCTGTCCCAACGCCCAGTCTGGGGGCTTATTTCATGGGGAAGAATTTGCAGGAATTCCTTCTCAAGATTTGTCCTGGATGAAAAGTAGGCACTGGACCTCCACGCTTGTTGGTGGCCCCCTCTCTCTGCTGTTAGAAGGTAAGGTGCAGTCCTCTGGTACCTTCTTTGGTGACACTGGTGCGTGGGGAGTGTTTCCCTGTGTACTTATACTGAAGGCATCTATTCTGTCTGCACATGCAGCTTCCCTTTGCATTTTGCAAGGTGTTATGAAGGCTCTGCTGAGGTTTGCGTTGTACACTGGGACTCATCTCTGTTGTTGAACAGAGACTCATGGCTCATTTATTTGCTCAGTTTTTTATGCAGTTATGAAGAATCTATGTGGTTCTTCTGGTACAAAGGAGACCCAGAAGGCATTAGAAGCAGGGAGCATTCAGTCTTCTTTCATCACTACCACCTGTTAGATCTATCTTTGCTTTAAAGACAATAAGGAAGCACTGCTGGCACAGTAACTTCAGCAGCATGAGGCATCTCTGTGAGCAAACCTCACTGAATCAGTGAGATACTTGTTCATGTAGCAGATTCTGCCTGAACCAGGTAATACAACAACTCTTTCAATGTTGGGAGGGTCAGCTAGCTCCCTTGTTTTTTGTGTCTGGAGTACCTGTGAAGATGGCATCTAACAGTTGATGGGGCTATGTAACTGCCAACAGGAATGGGTCACAGTTCAGTGAATTATCTTTCAGTGGAGCAGAGAAAAAGAGCTATGCAGACACAGAGTATTGGCAGTAGGTGAAAGGATTACGAGGACACAATGCTGGTGTCGCTGAGAATAGGCTTGGTGGCTAAGGATGTCTCTGCCAGCTCTGGCCCTAACCTCCTCCTAAGTTAGCAGCAGCTCTTAAGCTTTTGCTGGCTGGGGCTAGGTGGTAATTTGGTTGTATGTGCTCACGTGTGTAAGCCACTTTTCTTCCTACTTTTGGAGGTCTAGAAGGCAGATGTTCCTCTGCTGTGCCTTGTTTGTTTCCCAACATCAGGGAGGACTACAGGCACTTTGCTGGGGATGGTGTCATCACCTTGATTTCTCTCATGACCCCGACAGCATTTCTTCATTGTTTTTAAGCACTTTTGGTTGGGAGTCTTTGGTTTGGACTGGAGTGCTGCTCTGTGCTGACGGAGACAAGTGTCCATAGCCTACACCCTAACACTGTTAACTGTATCCTGATAAGATGGAAGGTTTAATTTTAACACTACAGTATTTCTATTTGCAGACTGAAGGGACTTTCTGAGTATTATGCAAGTTTCTGGGTGTTCTGCAAGTTAATAGCTGGCAGGTGAAAGAAGTAGTACATGTCCTGGCCCTTCTGGCAGTGGAACAGTGAATCTGCAGCCATGCAATGACTACAATATGCTGCTAACTACTAGATAATGAATTTATGATTTAGTGGGGCTGCTCCTCTCCAGCACAGCAATTGCCCCCATACTAAGAAGCAATAGGACTAACACAGGGAGATGCCTTTGTCTTTCCTGCTCCATTGTTACCTCATTTATGTGTGGAGATTCATTCCTTCTTGGACCAAAGTATACCTCTGCTCGCTGCTAGTGACTGACTTGCACATAGGCAGTAGGTAGTTCTGCAGCTTTCAGATGTTTTGGTTTTGGAGAGTCATAGTCAGTGCCTCCCAGATAGGCAGAGCCTTCATCTGGCATGTATTAATTAAGCTCAGGAAATCCATCTACCACTAACTTTCAGGATGGACTCATACCTGATCCAAGTGAATGGCCAAGGAGATCGTGTCCCCCTGTTGGATATTCATCTCAAGACCAATGGAAACAGCATGCCACTGGGGAAGGTGAAGGGACGGAAGCCAAGATGGGCTGTCAGGGCTTCTGAAATGTCAAAGAAGACTTTCAATCCTGTCAGAGCCATTGTAGACAGCATGAAGGTGGAGCCCAACCCAAGGAAAGCCATGATCTCCTTGTCCTTAGGTGAGCACGGAAGCCTCTGAGCAGTGAAGTGGCCACTGAGGCTGCCAGATTGCAGGGCTTCGAACCACAAAGCTTGTGGGAAACAACAGAATGTGCCAGAATGTCACACAGCTCTGTGCCTGCCACAGAGCAGCAAAAACTGTTTTTTTTTGGTTTTTTTTTTTTTCTGTTTTTTTGTTGTTTTTCAATCTTTTAAAAGGGGACCCAACGGTCTTTGGAAACCTTCCCACAAATGATGAGGTCACACGAGCTATGAAGGAGGCTTTGGACTCAGGACGTTACAATGGCTATGCTCCATCTGTTGGTAAGCTGACATAGTTTAGATATATGGCAGGTCCTTCCCTGCAGCAGGTATATGGAACCTTCAAATAACTTTCCAGTAGCACTCTGCAGCTGCCCTTGTAAGTAGTCCCATGAGCTCACAAATGTATATCTTCCAGATGCCACGAGTGCCCTTCCCTGCATGATCAGGTTGAGAAGGCATCACATAGGTGTTTTCCCTGAGATACTACCAAGGTTCAGATTCTCCCACAACAGCTGTGTTTGCTTCCTGATCCCTTAGAGCAGGCAGGGCTTCAGGGACCCAGAAGGCCTTGGGACTGTATCTCCTGGCCATGGATCGCAGCCAAGTTCCTCCACGTACACTTTGACCAGGACTCCTCTTGCATTCCCCACCTTTACAGAGAACTAACCTTGTTTGCCATTAGTGCTAACAGCATATGCAGAGCGTCGATCACACCTGCCTCACAGAATTCTGTCTGTATTGTAACAATGAAGAACCAGTGCAGGGAGGGCTGCCCTTGTGCCACCACTAAACAGTGAAGGTTATGCAGCAAGACTTGGCTTCCTACTGGGTGAAATTATTTCCCTGGCTACACTCTACCCAGCTTGTTTGAATTCCATGTTCAGCACATGCTGGGCAAAAACCACCCCTCTGTCCAGGGCTGTGTCTCCTCTCTTGTCATACCTATCCCGGTCTTGGGGTGCATGCTACCTGGCCTGAGGAAGAATGGTCTCCTCTGTCCTGGGACTGTGTCATTAACAAATGGGCTTACCCTGTCTGGGCAGGCACCTGTGAACCTTGTCCTGGCAAGAAAAATGAGATGTTCTGTAAAAACCTATCAGACGTGTGGTTCTTCTCTCCACAGGCTACCAGTCCTGTCGACAAGCAGTGGCTGCATATTACAGCTGCCCAGAGGCGCCATTGGAGGCCCAGGTACTGGTGTGCAGCCAAGGTACTGCCACCACAGCACAGGCAGGGTGCTGCTGCCCATGCCTAGCCCATGTGGCATGGGGACCCTGCCCCAGCTCTTCCCTGTCCAGCCACAGGACCCGTGGGTAGCTCATGGCCTTATTTTGCACCAGCGTGCTGCTCCCTTTCCCTGCCCTGGACCATTCTCTTCCACCTTTCTTGGAAGGAGGTTGAGTTCTCTAGCTGTTGGAGGTTCCCTGCCTTCAGTTAGGCTCTACACTCATTCCATGTGACTGGGGATCCTCAGAGTGGTTGCACTTTCCACTCACTCCTGTGTGCTCTTTGCAGGATGTCATCTTAACGAGTGGCTGCAGCCAGGCCATAGAACTTGCCTTGGCAGTTTTGGCTAACCCAGGCCAGAACATCCTGGTGCCACGGCCTGGCTTCTCTCTCTACAAGACTCTGGCACTGTCCATGGGAATTGAAGTTAAACTTTACAATCTCTTGGTAAGTGGTGGCAAGCTTGGAAAGGGCAGTCCTAACACCTCTGCCTCTTAAAAATAAATAAATAAATAAAAATCTTGACACTGCCTGGGAAATGGGTAAATATGATCTGAGCACCCTCAAGCACCTTGTCAAACCTCACTCTGTGTAGTAAGTGCAATTCCCCCACTGTACTTCCCCTTTTCTTCTTCCATCAGCCAGAAAAGTCCTGGGAAATTGATCTGAAGCACTTGGAGTCCCTGGTGGATGAAAAAACAGCTTGTGTAATTGTGAACAACCCTTCAAACCCTTGTGGCTCTGTATTCAGCAAGAGCCACCTCCAGAAGATCCTGGCAGGTGAGACCACATGTACATAGCTGGGCTTCAGCTGCAGTGTAGTGTTTGACCAAACTGTCAGTGCCTTGATCACTGCGTTTCTGCAAGGCTGAGGCTGTTGTTCTGCAATGTAACAGCAGTACTGTGTGAAGCAGTGCTGTGGTCCTGGGGTTTGACTCTTAACTCATGACTGACTGCAGCCTTGGGCCACACACTCCATATGAAGATTTTGCATTTTCTGGACAAGAACATGTAGAATGCGTGTCTTGGTGTTTCTAAGATGGCCAGTGTACCTTGGATCATTTATTTATCCACTCTGGCTCTACAGGAGTGTGTTCACAGGGAGCCCTATGGCTCCTGAGCTACAGGTCTACCAATCCAGGAGCTGTGCTACCTGTATCTATAGCTTTGAGCAGAAGTAGGCTTTGCCAGGGCAAGGCTCTCCAAGTGATCACTTTGTAGGAGAAAAGAGGGACCCTCTGTCCTGGGGCAGAATTTCCCTCAGTCTTCCCAGCCCTGTAGAAAAAGGCAAGTCTGCTCCTGTGGAGGATGCAGGATGTCTAGGCTGAATGCCCTCTCTCCCACAGTGGCATCAAGACAGTGCGTGCCCATCCTTGCTGATGAGATCTATGGAGACATGGTGAGTGTCCATCACGGTCCTTTGCACCCTTGTGCTACCTGCCCTTTCTGCTGCACTTGCCCTTTGGCCATGGCAGCGAGCTCTTCAGAGATGAGAAATAGCTTCTCTGTCCCGTACTGTGCCTGAGCCTGTGCCTGTGACATGCAGTCCTGGGTGTAATTTTCATGTCCTGCTTCAATTCTTGTGTCTCGCACACAGTCCCCCCAGTTTTCACAGAGACAGTCCTAACACTGCTACCCATCACAGGTGTTTGCTGACTGCAAGTATGAACCCATTGCAACACTCAGCACTAACGTGCCAGTCTTGTCCTGTGGTGGCTTGGCAAAGCGGTGGCTAGTTCCTGGCTGGCGGATGGGCTGGATCTTAATCCACGATAGGAGAGACATCTTTGGTAATGAGGTGAGAACTGCCAAGTGTCACTGTCATGCAAAAGATCTGCAGTGTCTTTAGCGTGTGGATTGGCAGGGCTTTGACTGGCAGAGGCATGTACTGCTCTGCTCTTTTGCTTTCATGTGGGTGTCACCCATTTGCTTACTTGCTTTTCTTCACATGCTGGCTTTTCATGTGTCTTCTTTACTTCATCCGCACCCATACATTGCCTTTTACTCTTGTCTTGTTTGTGTGCTTCTAGTTTCTTCTCTTCTCAAATAGCTCCAGTGTGCATTAATGGTACTGCATGGTTTACCAGCAGACGGCAGGGTCTGTGTGTTCTCATAAGTTTTCTCTTAAAAGTGGGACTAAAATTCCAAGCTATGTAGTTGGTGTTTTGTCTGGCTATTCATACATGTGATGAGGGCAAACAGCGTAACTACTGCAGTGACCTTTCTACCCGGCGGGATTTCTGCATGGAAAGTGAGAGAAGGCAATTGAGTGAGCAGAAAATCTAATGTTGGTTCTATCTGACTTTGAAAGTGTGGATTGTGGGCCCAAACCTAATGAACATGTGAAGTGGTATTTGGATGAGCTCTGGTTTCATTTAGTCAGAATATTAGCTGTTTTGAGTCAGATCAGGAAGCTCAAAAGGGTATTTCTGCTGGCATTACAGTCCTCAACTGCAGAACAGAGAATGACACTGTAAATAGTCTGCAGGCACCTGGCATGTAGACAAGTAAATGTTCTGAAGGACTCCATATGCTTACTGAAGAGAGTAACGTGAACAGCTGTAGAAGTCTGCAGAAGTGCAGGTAGTAGGCCTTGGAGCTGGCCCTTCAGAAAAGCAGTCTGAGCACAGCCTGCAAATACTACCTGTTTCTTTCAGATCAGGGATGGCCTTCTGAGATTGAGCCAAAGGATCCTAGGACCCTGTACAATTGTCCAAGGAGCACTGGAACGTATTTTGCACAGAACACCCCCTGACTTCTACCACAACACCCTCAGCATCCTCAAGGTAATCAAGCTGTAATCAGGTCAGTAGTCTGGTCGTGTGTTATTTGAAGTGGGGGAATCAGTATCTCTCTAGCTCATTGTCATGGCAGGAGTATTCGCCATGACAGGTAGCCTAGCCTTGTAGCTGGAGCTGGTGACCCAGGTAGTGGAGCATTAAGCCCTGACTTGCTGAGTTCACCTCAGTGATGTCTGCCTTACTCAAGGCCATAATCACCCATATTGTTTGCATTCCTTGCCCCTTTGTTTGCAGTGCGCAAACTTGTTCATAGTCCTGGTCCAGAGCTTGGCTTCCATTTGCTAATCAGCTTCCTAGAATTTCTCCTGTTGCTGAACTTTCTCCTTTCTACTTTTCAGTCCAATGCTGACCTTTGTTACGCTGCGCTATCAGCTATCCCAGGCCTCCAGCCTGTTCGGCCTGCTGGAGCCATGTACCTCATGGTAAGTGAGGAGAGCAAAATGTCATTTCCAGTCACTAGTGGTTACCCTAGGACTCTGTACTAGTGGTTACCAATGGCTTCAGGGGTAGTGCCTGACACCATCTCTCTACTTCATGCATCTTCACATTGCCCAGCACAGTGGAATCATCTCTTGGTTGTTTTTGAAGGCCAGGATATGTTGCTTACTTCTCACTGAGCAGAAGATGGTAAATTTCATCTTCTTGCACCTGCAAAGAACTCAAGGACTTGTACTTTGCAAAAGAATAGTGTTTTACCTGGATTTGAAACAAGATGACAGTGCCATAGTAAGCTCCTTTACCACGCCAGATTATCGCACCTGCTTCTTTAAGCATAACCTTCCTTCTACACAGCTGTCTTCTGCCTATGCTGTTGCCTCTTTTTCTGCCTTTTCCGGTATCTGTTAGGTTTGGTTTTGAGTTGCTTTTTGTTTTTTCTGTAACTTTTTATAGCATAGTGAAATATCCTTTCTCAACAAGCAACACTGAAATGTTTAAGCCCCAAGTTCAGTATGTTTTTATCTTTTATTTTTGATCTCATAATGTCTTTTTTTTTTTTAATCAGCTTTAAAAATAGTGGACTCAGAAGTGGAAATATACTGCAACATCAGTCTCACTCATATTCCATAGATAAATCCTTATCAGTTTACTTGTAGCCAGTCTTGTCCAGAGTTACGTAGTCATTCCTATATTGCTTACGTAGAGAGATAGCTTCAAGGCTCGTTCACCCTCTAGTATTTCCATAGCATCTGAACACACATTCCATATTAAATCAGCTGATAAAATTTTTTTCCACTGGCTTTTCAGACTTTCTGTATGCAAATTCTCTCTCACAGCCTTTATTTATGAATATTTTCATGAGATGTCTTTGGTTATGTGATAATGGGACAGTCTTCTTCTTTCCAAATATAAAGCAGAAATACTGATTGAACATTTCTTATTTTTTTTGTCTTTTTAACAATCCACATCATCCACACTTATTGAGCCACAAAGAATTCTTTTCTCCATTGTACTCTGGACCTCACTATCTTAAAAAAAAAAAAAAAAAAAAAAACCCAGCCCAACTCATTAATTTATTTTCCATCTCTTTTTCTTACCTTATGCATTTCTTGCATGATGGAATTACTAATAGATATTAGGCAGAGTTCTCTCACACATTTTTTTTTCTTATGTTATTTATCCTTTCTAATTTCTAATTGGTTCCAACATCTCTGCTACCAGCATTTGACTAAAGTTGTCCTAAACTGAAATTCCAGCTTTTGGCAGTTAGTTTTACATTACGTTTACTTCTTAAAAAATGTCCAGTTTTTGCTTATATCTTTCTGTTTGTCTCTCACATTCTACTCAGCCCAAATGATGAGCAAATTTTCTGAGGACAGATAGTTGCACTTTGCTGGGCAGTTGTTGAGCAGTGTGGGTGAGCAGCAACATGGTATATAGTATTGGTTGCCATGCTTCATTCCTTTGTTGCAGGTTGAAATTGAAATGGAGCATTTTCCTGAGTTTGAAAATGATGTGGAGTTCACTGAGCGGCTCATCTCGGAACAGTCTGTGTTTTGCCTGCCAGCTACGGTGAGTCTGACACTGGGAGCCCCAGGGATGTCTAAGCACTGGGAGAGAGGCAAATTGAGCTTTGCAGCCTTGAACTGGGAACAGTCTGGGAATCTAGTATGCAATGTCCATGGTCTGTAATGGTGTCTATGTATTGCCTGTGAGGCCCAAGTGCAGTGTAAAGATGGTGACTGGCAAGCTCTAGCTCACTAACAGTCCTTGGTCACGTTGCCAGGATTGTCCCAGCTTCAAACTTGCTCTTTATTTCATGCTGGTAGTTGTATACCTGAACTGTATGTACCCCCATACCTCCTTGCAGAAGTCACTCTCTCAGAGGTCTTGGAACTGTTCCCACCTGTGCCCCTTCACATGCTCCATTTCCAGTCCCCCACACTTGTAGGAAGAGACTACAGACTTTAGAATCATGTCTGTGCCTATGTCCCTATGCTACTCCACTGCCTGCACTGAGTCCTAAGGCCTCCGCCATTCTCCAGCTCTGACTCCCTCTAAACCTTTGAGGAGAAGGGAGCACTAGCTCCTTAAGGACTGTTCCCTGGTTCCTAGACAGTCCATACAGTGTGTTGGTCTGTGGCCTGCACAGCATTGTCTCCACTGAGAAGTTTTAGAGAGGGAGCTGGGAGATATGCTTGGAATGGAATAATCAGCCTAATGGAGTGAGAGTCCAGCCGTTCCACTCTCACTTTATGTTCTATGCTGACCATTTTCATTTGCTGGTACAGAATATGGCCCCAGAGCAGGGCTGTGATACACAAATGGTATCCCAAATATTCAGCCAGTCTCATTCTTTATCATTTCAGTGTTTTGAGTACCCAAACTTCTTCCGTGTGGTGATCACTGTACCTGAGGAGATGATCTTGGAGGCCTGCAGTCGCATCCAGGAGTTCTGCGAGATGCACTACCAGGGTGCTGAGGGGGCTCAGGATCTTGAGTGTGACAAGTAGCCACAGCTAACCTCCTGTGTCTGCCAGGCTGGATCTTGTGTGAGGTGGCAGGCAGTGCTGCTTCCAGCCAGCACCACGTCCCCTTGCCTGTAGGCAGGTGCTGTCCTGCTGCTTCGACTATTTTGCTCCACAAACCCCTCAGCACCATAGAAAGAAGCAGATCTTCTCTCCTTTTCCACTGCACCTCTCGCATCCTTTGGCATCTGGTGCCTGTGGTCTCCATATACTCTGCATCTGCACCCCGTAGTGGTCTCTGTGCTGGCCACAAACCAGCCACAGGCAGGGGTACCTGGCTGCTCCTGCACCAGGCATTGACCCTGAGTGACCAGTAGCTCCTGCACTGCCTGCACTCCCCCTCTGGGGCGGGAGATGGCCACGATCTCAGAGGACAAGAGACACTCACCCACCTCTCACCTGTCTTTACTTCAGGAGGCCAGAGCGCTTTATACCAAGCCCTTTGTCCAGCAAAGGGAGTAAGTTATTGTGAATTTTTTTATTAATAAATCTTCTGACATGGCAGTCCCCTTAGTGTGTCAGTAAGGGCCCGTGCCCAGTGGGTCGCTTTTTCAGCCTGTGGTGCCCCGTGCTCGCCTCTGTCCCTGCAGCTGCCTGGATGGGGCAGGATAGGACAGGCCCTGCAAACCTGGCACAGGCAAGAGCCAGCTGACTGCATTCCAGTGAGACTAGAAGCCCCCTGCAGTGGCTCAGCCCCTCCACAGCTCACTCCCTCTTCCTCTGCTTGTTGATCCTTACAGCCTCTCCCAGG
Source organism: Oreortyx pictus (assembly GCA_036925125.1). NCBI lineage: Eukaryota > Metazoa > Chordata > Aves > Galliformes > Odontophoridae > Oreortyx > Oreortyx pictus. Next base: position 7,512 of record JAUPFR010000331.1, on the reverse strand, counting down.
CTCCCAGCAGAGTGATGTGCGCTGGTGCCTGGGTGGGCGGTACCTGGCACCAACCTCCAGGTGTCCAAGGTCGAGGTGGCTGGGTGTTTCCCACTCCAGCAGTAAAGGTACTTCTCTGAAACACTTTCACTGTGCGAGTGTTCATGACGTGCCACCATGCCCAGGTTGCTGATGGCTGAATGCATAAGCCCCATAAAGTAAGAACTGATGGCCTGACACCTAATGGAAAGATGGGCCCATCAGGCTGATTGCTGTAGTCAGGGGCTCAAAGAACAAATTCTCGACACAGAGGAGTGTGCTTCATGCTGTCACCTGCAGTTCTATTCATCTCTTACTGAGATGTGAGGCTCATAGGCTGACTTTGACTTCCCTTGAAGAATGGGCTGGCACTAAATTACATGCTACCAGACCTTCTGCCAGGTTCAGTGGATGCCTCTTCTGTCCAGCACAAAGTCTGAGTACTGGGACACTGGAGGATGTTATGTGAAAAAAATAGCAGTGTATGAAAAGGTACACATCAGCTGACCATCCAGAGCTACATCCTTTCCTTTCAAACAAAGCAATCTCAGAAAAAAAGAGAGAAGCCAGGCTGTGAGGGAATGAGAGGAACTTCTGAGATATGAGGCCACTAGACCTCAAAATAGAAACAGATAACACAGGTTGCTTGAGACAAAGATTGACAAATGATGTGTGAGGAGTCCATAGGGGCAGGGGACTTTACAGGATGACGCTGCTGCATTGTTGTACTGTGTTGCATCTACTGCAGTTGTCAAGTTTGTCTTCTTGAACTCTTCCCCAGGTATCTTGGGTTCTCAGGCTTTAATTTCCATTAATAATGAATAGTTTTCCCATTTTTAAACAAAGCTGCTCTGTATGGTAACTGCTGAGTCACAGCCTGAACCACTGATTGAGCAGCTGGAGCCAATCAGTCCTGGGAGCACAGGTGAAGGCAGTTAGACCTCATTTAAGGGCTGACTGCCACTGTGGAAGGTTCATTAATTGGAGATCCCTTCTCTGTGGAGTTTTTCCTGTAAGCCTAGGTCCTTGGAGATGGGTGAGCATTCCATTTTCTTCTTTCTTTGTAACACCTGCTCATTGCATTGGTCCTGTTGCCGTTATGTGCTCCTTTGAGATCCCTCTCCCTTTGTGAGACCCTTTTCCTCCAGAGTCATAGAGGGGACTGTTAACAAGCAGCTACTCTTTAGTGATTAATGTAATTTTGATTCCTCTTAGTCCAGCAAACATCTGACCAGCAGCCAGAGGCATATACCTTTTTATTACTGCCTTATAAATCTCGCTATACTTAGACTTCTTCAAGGCTACTTCCTCTATTGGCATCATCTATTGTAAACATAACGCTGTGTGCTGGCAGTGCTTTGGTAGAATTTTTCAGTGCTCTAAATAGCTGATCCACACCCACCCTCTATGTCTTAGCTGGGGAGCACAAGCTGTATTCCCTGGGGCAGGCCTGCAGCATGCTTATCCTATTTTCTGCTCTGTCTGGGCTGGCCACATTTAGGAGGAGGGTGATCTACCTTATATGCAGAGACCTAGGTGGTGAGGCAACCTCGCACCTGGGCTACACTTCTGCTTTGCTATAGTAATGAAGGAACTTCTCAGCTCCTGGGCAGATGAAAAAGTTAAATTAAATGTTCTCAGCTTCCAAAGGAACTGGTAGTGGACTCACCTACCTGCAGTGCCATGTTTTGCCAGGCTGGGCTTAATCACACCTGCCAGCAGTTAGGCCATCAATTCATCTAGATACCTTAAGAATGTGGATTCAGCCACTTCCCTGGTCCTTTCCTCATCCAGTATCTCCTCCAAGAGCTCTGAGTGTCCCCTCCATTGGGTTGCTGTCTGAAGCAGTTACTGAATGCCTCCCACCATGGAGCTGTGGCCCTGAACCATGGGAGACTGCCTAGACATATCCCTCTCTTCACTAGAACGCACCTGGATCCATCAGGGTTTGTCCTGGGTTGGAGCCTGGGCAATCGCATGGAAGCAATCAAGGTATGGTCAAGGAGCTTCTGGCATTGCTCAGGAGTGGAATGGGGAACATGGTGCTAGGGGAAAGTGATCATGCAAAACTTGTTTATGCATGAAAGGAGGCACACAGCCTAATTTATGCAAGATATATAGAATCATAGAATGGCCTGTGTTGAAAAGGACCAGAATGATCATCTAGTTTCAATCCCCCTGCCGTGTGCAGGGCTGCCAACCACTAGAGCAGGCTGCTCAGAGCCACATCCAGCCTGGCCTTGAATGCCTCCAGGAATGGGGCATCCATGACCTCCCCGGGCAAGCTGTTCCAGTGTGCCACCATCCTCTGTGTGAAAAACTTCCTCCTAATTTCTGACCTAAACCTCCCCTGTCTCAGATTAAAACCATTCCCCCTGGTCCTATCACTATCCACCCTCATAAACAGGTGTTCCCCCTCCTGTTTTTATGCTCCCTTCAAGTCCTGGAAGACTGTAATGAGGTCTCCCTGGAGCCGTCTCCTCTCTAAGCTGAACAAGCCCAGTTCCCTGAACCTTTCCTCATAGGAGAGGTGCTCCAGCAGCAGGCCCTGTCAGAACCTGACCCCGGATGAGCTGACCTGCTTCAGCACTACTACTCAGGAGTCCTAGAGGAAGGACATACTTAGTACGCATCAAAGGGAGACATGGACAGGATTCCACAGAAAGAAGTGTCCAGGGCTGTGGTAAAGACAATGGATGTAAGAGGAGGTGGCAGCAGGAGGCTGGGGGGCAGCATTTTCTTGAGGTGACTAGGAGCAATTTTGAAATCAGACTATGAGAAAGTAGAGTAGCTCTGGTGGAGAAGGAAGGCTCAGTATGAGCCAAGTCTTGCTATTAACAGGACAGCACACAAGATGCATTGTCAACAGGGGTACTGTCACTTAAAAGCTGGCTAGCTAAGCTTACCAACTGTTCAGAACAAGGTTGGGGTTATGTCTTGTGTATCAGCCTTCAGTCTGGGGACCCAGCACAGGGGTTCACACACCTGTGGGTGGGTTGAAGCAGGGAGAGAGGAAGAGTCAGTCATCATCTTTACTCTGCCTACTGCAACTCTAGGTAATCTTTTTCTGTATGCTTGCTGTACTTACATGTACCTATTATCTGAAAACTCTGCTCCCAGCCGTTATCAGTGTTCCATGAGTAAGCTGTAAGTCATTCCCTAAACTGTTTGGCATTTTAGGCAAATAAGCGAAACAGGAGCAAAGTCTGAAGATCAAGTTTATCTTCTGGGACTAAGCTGTGTCAATTCAGGCTTGTCTATTTACCTTAAAGTGTTCATAATTCACATTATAACTTTACAATTTATCTCAAGCTCAAGGGAAAGGCTGTAGCAACAGAACTCCAGTATCACAGCAAACTGTGCCCAATAATTGCTATGGAGAGGTGTTTCATGTAGGACATTGCTAAATTCATCTTTCTTGTCGTTCCTCATTCTGGAAATCATATGGGGTGAGTTCTGCTCTGGCTCGGGAGGAACAAGCTCTAACTGGCATTTAGCATGGATTTTGCACCTATGCATTTTGGCACTTGCCTGACTGTAGATTTTCCTTTTCATCTCCTATGAACAACCAATTCTTATGCAACTAGAGTGAATGTACAAAGCACCCCTGCCAAAAAGGTCTTTCCAAAAGCTGAAGAATTCTGTTCTGCTCTGCTGCCTTTGACCTAGGAAAGTAACAAGCAATTGAAGTACAGTTTTTTTTTTTTTTTTTAGACTACTGATGTGTTTATTTTCTGCAGAGAGCCAGGCTTTCCCTATGAATGTTAAAATCCAGCAGTATTCAGAGTCCAGTGGTCAACAGCAGGGTTTGCAGGCCTTTATGTGAGCAGCCACATTGTAGCTGTCACAGATCTAGCAGATACAAAACTTTCTCTGTCCTCTACAGCCTTAGTCATGTCAGCTAGAAAACGCCTAAATTTCCCTCTTGCCTCTCTCTTGAGTCAGAGAGTCTCTTTCTGTGGTAAGCATTCGCAAGTTCATTGTCACCACATTGATTCACGTGGCACCTCCGGATTTCATACATCTGGGATGCAGGAAGCATGAGTCAAGAACTAACTGATCTTTCTAAATAAATATTAACAAACACACGATAGTGAGACTTGCTTGAAGTCTTCTAAATCTGCCTTTCTGCCAAGAGGATAAGAGAAAAACTGCTTTATATGTAAATACAGTGAAAGGTAAGTTATATTCTTTGGGACACGTGAGGGCAGTTGCTAAAATCCTGGATAGCCATAAATATTGTGAATAGGGAAAAATTGCTCAGGGTCTCTTTTGGTACAAAGTATGTTTGTGCTTTGTTTCATCAGTCACTTAAAGCTTATCAGTCCGACATACAGGGAGAAGCAGGCCCTTTGTTCAAGAGCCACGGTATTCTTCACTTTCCACAGTGTGCAGGTTTCTAGGAGGGCAGGGTGCCAGAACTATGTGCCTTCCCAAGCCTTGTCTCCAAAGAAAGGTACATTCTTCCCCTATGTACAACTGCTTATGCCACAGAGGCTGCCTTCTGGAAAGCTCAGCCAAGCAGCTCATACTTGTGATCCGTTCAAATGAAAAAGTCCATTGAGCTCTGTGACTGGAGCACTGCGCAGCAGTGTTCAGTGCTGTTTTGGAGCCTGAATACTGGCACCAACAGACCAGCATGTCCTGGACAAACTACATAGAGGTGGAGCAGGAGTTTCATATGTCTCTGTTCATGCAAGCGTTGGTAGGGAGAAATTAGGCTTCAGGAGGAGCTACTCAGTGGTGTGACCTTAGATATCAGTTTGGTAACTTTTATAGACATACATATAAATCCATCCTACAGATGCTGTCTGTGAGGGCCTAGGAACATATAACTGTAATCCAGGCTGCATGGAACATTGCTTGCTTCTCTCTGCAGGGCCATATCTGTCCCACTTCAGCTTCTAACCTGGTTTCCTGACTTAAATATACTAGGGCTTGATCATCTGTGTTTATAATGAACTAAGTGAAAGGGAACACGGACTTCCCTTCCTTGTTCAAGCTGTCCCTCCTGCTGGAAGAGTCTGTATTTTTTGCCCCTACCAGTTCTACTCTAGTAGTCCTCAGAGCAGCGCAGGAACAGAGGGCACCATCAAGAGGTCAGTACCTCACCAGAAAGTGTAACAGAAAAGATGACACTTGGAATAGGGATTACCCGAAGTGACTTTTTCTCTCACAGTTGCAGGATATAATGCATTTCCCTCAAGTCCAGCTCTGCTCTTCTTTACCACCTTACCTGGCATAGCCCCACTGCAGCTCCAGCATCTTTCTGAATTATTAACAAGTCCAACTGCTCCTTTTACTGCTTCTTCTTTCAGACAGTTTTCAGCTCCCAAAAATTCAGCTCAAGCAGGTCGCGTCCCTGTTCCATGTTTCAAGGACATCAGGGACTTTTGGGACCTGCAATAGATCTCAACAAAATCAACTCTCTGTTGCCTTCGTGAATTTCATGGCCATTCTTATTTGCTAATAGCTTATGGTCATCTGTGCTCCTGCAAGAAACTTCCATTCCCATGCTTTGCTGTTAGTGGAGGAGGGTGGAGTTTTCTAATTTATGGCAAGTAGAAGTAGGCAGGCACAGCAGTCAGAGCTCAGGCATAAAGGAAAGGTAGAGAAGGTAGCATGCAGGTATAGATAAGAGCTGAGTACATATGTGAGAGCCTAGCATGAACGCTGAGTGCCTGTATGTAAATGTGCAGGTGTTGCTAAGGCTACCTGAAGGAGTGTATACTGCTGAGGTGTACATACAGAAGGGAAGCCTTGCTTGAATCAAGTCTGGTAGTGCTTCAAGAAGACACACTAAGGTGAGATTTTCAAATATTTCTTAGTAACTGGTGTGAATGCCCTAGTGCTCAGAACTGTTTTTGCTGCTTGTGCTCAGCAGCCTGAACTGGGAGATCATTTCTGTAAAGCACTATAGATGTTTGGATGTCAGTGAAGTGCTGTATGGTTCCTTGTGTAGATGGAGGCTGTGAGGCTGTCATAGAGGGTACTTCTTGCTTCTCTAGACCATCTTCTCAGTATTTTGCACTAGTGCCAGCCATGCCATGTTCTTCTCTGAAATGGCAGATGCCAATTCTAATTCTGCAGAAGCTAACAAGGTCAAACTGAAGAAGGAAATGACAAAAATATGAGCAACCATCACTGCCATCAAAGGTCCATGTCTGGGGCTTTCCCTGCACGAGGTACTCATTGCTTCACCAGTCCCAGTACAGCAGCGCAGTTCTGGAGATCTTCCCCATATTTGTGTAGTAGAATACCAAGCCACAGTTCAGATGGTACAAGGTGTTTCAGGCTGTAAGATCACTCCTTTCAGATGCATCTCTTGTGAGATGTGCCAGCCGTGGTCGCAGTGAATATATGTACTTGGGACTGCTTGCTGTCTTCTGTAATGCTCTTTCTTTGTCAGAATCAGGCTCTCTCTGGATCTCTGTGTGTTTCCATAAAAGCTGTGGTGATTTCATGCTTGCTACTAGCAAAACTCCACCATGCTGTGTACAGCAGTCTTTCCCTTTCTGAAACCTGCTCTCAGATAATTTTTTTAAATATATATATATATATTGTGTCTGGCTATAGTCCAGGAACTCTGTTGGGAATTAGAATGAAGATATTAGTGGTGCAAGATGGAAGTGATAGCATCAAAGTACATTTAGAAGCCAGGACTTTTGATAAACACTGGTGTATTCATTTGCAAGGAGGAAGCTGAGACATGACTTATTTTTACAATGGTCTTTGTTTGTAGCTGATGCTAGGCTTGGTCCGAATAACTATGCAAATCAGTTTCTTGTCAGAACTGAACTTTACTGATCTATGCAGAGGGATGCCATCCACAGGGACCCGAACAGACTAGAGATGGGCCCATGCCAACCTCACAAAGTTCAGAAAAGCCAGGTGTGAGGCCTGCATCTGGATCAGGGCAATCCCAAGCACAGATACAGGTTTGGCAGAGTAGGGATTGAGAGCTGCTCTGAGGAGAAGGATTTGGGAGTGCTGATTGATGAGAGATTCAACATGAGCTGGCAATGTGCACTTGCAGCCCAGGCGGCCAACTGTGTCCTGGGTTGCATCAAGGGAAGAGTGATCAGCAGGTTGAGGGAGGTGATTCTGACCCTCTACTCAGCTCTCATGAGACCCCACCTTGAGTACTGTGTCCAGTTCCAGAGACCCCAACACAAGAAGGACATGGTGTTGTTGGAGCGGGTCCAGAGGAGGATCACAAAGATGATCAGAGGGCAGGAGCACCTTCCCTGTGAGGACAGGCTGAGAGAGCTGGGGCTCTTCAGCCTGAAGAAGAGAAGGCTCCAGGGGGCTCTTAGAGTGGCCTTCCAGTACCTAAAGAGGGCCTACAGGAAAGCTGGGGAGAGACTTCTTATCAGGGCAGGTAGTGACAGGACAAAGGGAAATGGTTTTAAACTGGAAGTGAGCAGACTTCTTCTAGATAGTAAGAAGAAATTTTTTACTACGGGGGTGGTGAGACACTGGGACAGGTTGCTC
>JAUPFR010000330.1:0-34712 GCA_036925125.1 Oreortyx pictus | reverse complement strand
AGTGGAGTGGAGTGGAGTGGAGTGGAGTGGAGTGGAGTGGAGTGGAGTGGAGTGGAGTGGAGTGGAGAGGTGTGGTGTTGAGTGGAGAGGAGTGGAGTGGAGTGGAGTAGAGTGGAGTGGAGTGGTGTTGAGTGGAGAGGAGTAAAGTGGAGTGGAGTGGAGAGGAGTGGAGTGGAGTGGAGTGGAGTGGAGTGGAGAGGAGTGGAGTGGAGTACAGTGGAGTGGAGTGGTGTTGAGTGGAGTGGAGAAGAGTGGAGTGGAGTGGAGTGGAGTGGAGTGGAGTGGAGTGGAGTGGAGTGGAGTGGTGTGGAGTGGAGTGGAGTGGAGAGGAGTGGAGTGGAGAGGAGTGGAGTGGAGTGGAGTGGAGTGGAGAGGTGTGGTGTTGAGTGGAGAGGAGTGGAGTGGAGTGGAGTAGAGTGGAGTGGAGTGGTGTTGAGTGGAGAGGAGTAAAGTGGAGTGGAGTGGAGAGGAGTGGAGTGGAGTGGAGTGGAGAGGAGTGGAGTGGAGTGGAGTGGAGTGGAGTGGAGTGGAGTGGAGTGGAGTGGAGTGGAGTGGTGATGAGTGGAGTGGAGAGGAGTGGAGTGGAGTGGAGTGGAGTGGAGTGGAGTGGAGTGGTGATGAGTGGAGAGGAGTGGAGTGGAGTGGAGTGGAGAAGAGTGGAGTGGTGTTGAGTGGAGAGGAGTGGAGTAGAGTGGAGTGGAGTGGTGTTGAGTGGAGAGGAGTGGAGTGGAGTGGAGTGGAGTGGAGTGGAGTGGAGTGGAGTGGAGTGGAGTGGAGTGGAGTGGAGTGGAGTGGAGTGGAGTGGAGTGGAGTGGAGAGGTGTGGTGTTGAGTGGAGAGGAGTGGAGTGGAGTGGAGTAGAGTGGAGTGGAGTGGTGTTGAGTGGAGAGGAGTAAAGTGGAGTGGAGTGGAGAGGAGTGGAGTGGAGTGGAGTGGAGTGGAGAGGAGTGGAGTGGAGTACAGTGGAGTGGAGTCGTGTTGAGTGGAGTGGAGAAGAGTGGAGTGGTGTTGAGTGGAGAGGAGTGGAGTAGAGTGGAGTGGAGTGGTGTTGAGTGGAGAGGAGTGGAGTGGAGTGGAGTGGAGTGGAGTGGAGTGGAGTGGAGTGGAGTGGAGTGGAGTGGAGTGGAGTGGAGTGGAGTGGAGTGGAGTGGAGTGGAGAGGTGTGGTGTTGAGTGGAGAGGAGTGGAGTGGAGTGGAGTAGAGTGGAGTGGAGTGGTGTTGAGTGGAGAGGAGTAAAGTGGAGTGGAGTGGAGAGGAGTGGAGTGGAGTGGAGTGGAGTGGAGAGGAGTGGAGTGGAGTACAGTGGAGTGGAGTCGTGTTGAGTGGAGTGGAGAAGAGTGGAGTGGAGTGGAGTGGAGTGGAGTGGAGTGGAGAGGAGTGGAGTGGAGTGGAGTGGAGTGGAGTGGAGTGGAGTGGAGTGGAGTGGAGTGGAGTGGAGTGGAGTGGAGTGGAGTGGAGTGGAGTGGAGTGGAGAGGTGTGGTGTTGAGTGGAGAGGAGTGGAGTGGAGTGGAGTAGAGTGGAGTGGAGTGGTGTTGAGTGGAGAGGAGTAAAGTGGAGTGGAGTGGAGAGGAGTGGAGTGGAGTGGAGTGGAGTGGAGAGGAGTGGAGTGGAGTACAGTGGAGTGGAGTCGTGTTGAGTGGAGTGGAGAAGAGTGGAGTGGTGTTGAGTGGAGAGGAGTGGAGTAGAGTGGAGTGGAGTGGTGTTGAGTGGAGAGGAGTGGAGTGGAGTGGAGTGGAGTGGAGTGGAGTGGAGTGGAGTGGAGTGGAGTGGAGTGGAGTGGAGTGGAGTGGAGTGGAGTGGAGTGGAGTGGAGTGGAGTGGAGTGGAGAGGTGTGGTGTTGAGTGGAGAGGAGTGGAGTGGAGTGGAGTAGAGTGGAGTGGAGTGGTGTTGAGTGGAGAGGAGTAAAGTGGAGTGGAGTGGAGAGGAGTGGAGTGGAGTGGAGTGGAGTGGAGAGGAGTGGAGTGGAGTACAGTGGAGTGGAGTCGTGTTGAGTGGAGTGGAGAAGAGTGGAGTGGAGTGGAGTGGAGTGGAGTGGAGTGGAGTGGAGTGGAGTGGTGTGGAGTGGAGTGGAGTGGAGAGGAGTGGAGTGGAGTGGAGTGGAGTGGAGTGGAGAGGTGTGGTGTTGAGTGGAGAGGAGTTGAGTGGAGTGGAGTAGAGTGGAGTGGAGTGGTGTTGAGTGGAGAGGAGTAAAGTGGAGTGGAGTGGAGAGGAGTGGAGTGGAGTAGAGTGGAGTGGAGTGGAGAGGAGTGGAGTGGAGTGGAGTGGAGTGGAGTGGAGTGGTGATGAGTGGAGAGGAGTGGAGTGGAGTGGAGTGGAGAAGAGTGGAGTGGTGTTGAGTGGAGAGGAGTGGAGTAGAGTGGAGTGGAGTGGTGTTGAGTGGAGAGGAGTGGAGTGGAGTGGAGTGGAGTAGAGTGGAGTGGAGTGGAGTGGAGTGGAGTGGAGAGGAGTGGAGTGGAGTGGAGTGGAGTGGAGTGGAGTGGAGTGGAGAGGTGTGGTGTTGAGTGGAGTGGAGTGGAGTGGAGTGGAGTGGAGTGGAGTAGAGTGGTGTTAAGTGGAGAGGAGTAAAGTGGAGTGGTGTGCAGAGGAGTGGAGAGGAGTGGAGAGGAGTGGAGTGGAGTGGAGAGGAGTGGAGTGGAGAGGAGTGGAGTGGAGTGGAGTGGAGTGGAGTGGAGTGGAGTGGAGTGGAGTGGAGTGGAGTGGAGTGGAGTGGAGTGGAGTGGAGAGGTGTGGTGTTGAGTGGAGAGGAGTGGAGTGGAGTGGAGTAGAGTGGAGTGGAGTGGTGTTGAGTGGAGAGGAGTAAAGTGGAGTGGTGTGGAGAGGAGTGGAGTGGAGAGGAGTGGAGTGGAGTGGAGTGGAGTGGAGTGGAGAGGTGTGGTGTTGAGTGGAGAGGAGTTGAGTGGAGTGGAGTAGAGTGGAGTGGAGTGGTGTTGAGTGGAGAGGAGTAAAGTGGAGTGGAGTGGAGAGGAGTGGAGTGGAGTAGAGTGGAGTGGAGTGGAGAGGAGTGGAGTGGAGTGGAGTGGAGTGGAGTGGAGTGGTGATGAGTGGAGAGGAGTGGAGTGGAGTGGAGTGGAGAAGAGTGGAGTGGTGTTGAGTGGAGAGGAGTGGAGTAGAGTGGAGTGGAGTGGTGTTGAGTGGAGAGGAGTGGAGTGGAGTGGAGTGGAGTAGAGTGGAGTGGAGTGGAGTGGAGTGGAGTGGAGAGGAGTGGAGTGGAGTGGAGTGGAGTGGAGTGGAGTGGAGAGGTGTGGTGTTGAGTGGAGTGGAGTGGAGTGGAGTGGAGTGGAGTGGAGTAGAGTGGTGTTAAGTGGAGAGGAGTAAAGTGGAGTGGTGTGCAGAGGAGTGGAGAGGAGTGGAGAGGAGTGGAGTGGAGTGGAGAGGAGTGGAGTGGAGAGGAGTGGAGTGGAGTGGAGTGGAGTGGAGTGGAGTGGAGTGGAGTGGAGTGGAGTGGAGTGGAGTGGAGTGGAGTGGAGAGGTGTGGTGTTGAGTGGAGAGGAGTGGAGTGGAGTGGAGTAGAGTGGAGTGGAGTGGTTTTGAGTGGAGAGGAGTAAAGTGGAGTGGTGTGGAGAGGAGTGGAGTGGAGTGGACTGGAGTGGAGTGGGGAGGAGTGGAGTGGAGTGGAGAGGAGTGGAGTGGTGTTGAGTGGGGAGGAGTGGAGTGGAGTGGAGAAGAGTGGAGTGGTGTTGAGTGGAGAGGAGTGGAGTGCAGTGGAGTGGAGTGGAGAGGTGTCGTGTTGAGTGGAGTGGAGAGGAGTGGAGTGGAGTGGAGTGGAGAGGTGTGGTGTTGAGTGGAGTGGAGAGGAGTGGAGTGGAGTGGAGTGGAATGGAGTGGAGTGGAGTGGAGTGGAGTGGAGTGGAGTGGAGTGGAGTGGAGTGGAGTGGAGTGGAGAGGAGTGGAGTGGAGTGGAGTAGAGTGGAGTGGAGTGGTGTTGAGTGGAGAGGAGTGGTGTTGAGTGGAGAGGAGTGGAGTGGAGAGGAGTGGAGTGGAGTGGAGTGGAGTGGAGTGGAGAGGAGTGGAGTGGAGTGGAGTGGAGTGGAGTGGAGTGGAGTGGTGTTGAGTGGAGTGGAGAAGAGTGGAGTGGTGTTGAGTGGAGAGGAGTGGAGTGGAGAGGAGTGGAGTGGAGTAGAGTGGAGTGGAGTGGAGTGGAGGGGAGTGGAGTGGAGAAGAGTGGAGTGGTGTTGAGTGGAGAGGAGTGGAGTGCAGTGGAGTGGAGTGGAGAGGTGTGGTGTTGAGTGGAGTGGAGAGGAGTGGAGTGGAGTGGAGTGGAGTGGAGAGGTGTGGTGTTGAGTGGAGTGGAGAGGAGTGGAGTGGAATGGAGTGGAGTGGAGTGGAGTGGAGTGGAGTGGAGTGGAGTGGAGTGGAGAGGAGTGGACTGGAGTGGAGTGGAGTGGAGTGGAGTGGAGTGGTGTTGAGTGGAGAGGAGTGGAGTGGAGTGGAGTGGAGTGGAGAGGAGTGGAGTGGAGTAGAGTGGAGTGGAGTGGAGTGGAGGGGAGTGGAGTGGAGAGGAGTGGAGTGGAGTGGAGTGGAGTGGAGTGGAGCGGAGTGGAGTGGAGTGGAGTACAGTGGAGTGGAGTGGTGTTGAGTGGAGTGGAGAAGAGTGGAGTGGTGTTGAGTTGAGACGAGTGGAGTGGAGTAGAGTGGAGTGGAGTGGAGTGGAGGGGAGTGGACTGGAGTGGAGTGGAGTGGAGAGGAGTGGAGTGGAGAGGAGTGGAGTGGAGAAGAGTGGAGTGGTGTTGAGTGGAGAGGAGTGGAGTGGAGTAGAGTGGAGTGGAGTGGAGTGGAGGGGAGTGGATTGGAGTGGATTGGAGTGGAGAGGAGTGGAGTGGAGTGGAGTGGAGTGGAGAGGTGTGGTGTTGAGTGGAGAGGAGTGGAGTGGAGTGGAGTAGAGTGGAGTGGAGTGGAGTTGAGTGGAGAGGAGTAAAGTGGAGTGGAGTGGAGAGGAGTGGAGTGGAGTGGAGTGGAGTGGAGTGGAGTGGAGTGGAGTGGAGTGGAGTGGCGTGGAGTGGAGTGGAGTGGAGTACAGTGGAGTGGAGTGGAGTACAGTGGAGTGGAGTGGTGTTGAGTGGAGAGGAGTGGAGTGGAGTGGAGTGGAGAAGAGTGGAGTGGTGTTGAGTGGAGAGGAGTGGAGTAGAGTGGAGTGGAGTGGTGTTGAGTGGAGAGGAGTGGAGTGGAGTGGAGTGGAGAAGAGTGGAGTGGTGTTGAGTGGAGTGGAGTGGAGTGGAGTGGAGTGGCGTGGAGTGGAGTGGAGTGGAGTTGAGTGGAGTGGAGTGGAGTGGAGAGGTGTGGTGTTGAGTGGAGAGGAGTGGAGTGGAGTGGAGTAGAGTGGAGTGGAGTGGTGTTGAGTGGAGAGGAGTAAAGTGGAGTGGAGTGGAGAGGAGTGGAGTGGAGTGGAGTGCAGTGGAGTGGAGTGGAGTGGAGTGGAGTGGAGAGGAGTGGAGTGGAGTGGAGTACAGTGGAGTGGAGTGGTGTTGAGTGGAGAGGAGTGGAGTGGAGTGGAGTGGAGAAGAGTGGAGTAGAGTGGAGTGGAGTGGTGTTGAGTGGAGAGGAGTGGAGTGGAGTGGAGTGGAGAAGAGTGGAGTGGTGTTGAGTGGAGTGGAGTGGAGTGGAGTGGAGTGGAGTGGAGTGGAGTGGAGTGGAGAGGTGTGGTGTTGAGTGGAGAGGAGTGGAGTGGAGTGGAGTAGAGTGGAGTGGAGTGGTGTTGAGTGGAGAGGAGTAAAGTGGAGTGGAGTGGAGAGGAGTGGAGTGGAGTGGAGTGCAGTGGAGTGGAGTGGAGTGGAGTGGAGAGGAGTGGAGTGGAGTGGAGTGGAGTGGAGTGGTGATGAGTGGAGAGGAGTGGAGTGGAGTGGAGTGGAGTGGAGTGGAGTGGAGAAGAGTGGAGTGGTGTTGAGTGGAGAGGAGTGGAGTAGAGTGGAGTGGAGTGGTGTTGAGTGGAGAGGAGTGGAGTGGAGTGGAGTGGAGTGGAGTGGAGTGGAGTGGAGTGGAGTGGAGTGGAGTGGTGTGGAGTGGAGTGGAGTGGAGTGGAGTGGAGTGGAGTGGAGAGGTGTGGTGTTGAGTGGAGAGGAGTGGAGTGGAGTGGAGTAGAGTGGAGTGGAGTGGTGTTGAGTGGAGAGGAGTAAAGTGGAGTGGAGTGGAGAGGAGTGGAGTGGAGTGGAGTGGAGTGGAGTGGAGAGGAGTGGAGTGGAGTACAGTGGAGTGGAGTCGTGTTGAGTGGAGTGGAGAAGAGTGGAGTGGTGTTGAGTGGAGAGGAGTGGAGTAGAGTGGAGTGGAGTGGTGTTGAGTGGAGAGGAGTGGAGTGGAGTGGAGTGGAGTGGAGTGGAGTGGAGTGGAGTGGAGTGGAGTGGAGTGGAGTGGAGTGGAGTGGAGAGGTGTGGTGTTGAGTGGAGAGGAGTGGAGTGGAGTGGAGTAGAGTGGAGTGGAGTGGTGTTGAGTGGAGAGGAGTAAAGTGGAGTGGAGTGGAGAGGAGTGGAGTGGAGTGGAGTGGAGTGGAGAGGAGTGGAGTGGAGTACAGTGGAGTGGAGTCGTGTTGAGTGGAGTGGAGAAGAGTGGAGTGGAGTGGAGTGGAGTGGAGTGGAGTGGAGTGGTGTGGAGTGGAGTGGAGTGGAGAGGAGTGGAGTGGAGAGGAGTGGAGTGGAGTGGAGTGGAGTGGAGTGGAGAGGTGTGGTGTTGAGTGGAGAGGAGTTGAGTGGAGTGGAGTAGAGTGGAGTGGAGTGGTGTTGAGTGGAGAGGAGTAAAGTGGAGTGGAGTGGAGAGGAGTGGAGTGGAGTAGAGTGGAGTGGAGTGGAGAGGAGTGGAGTGGAGTGGAGTGGAGTGGAGTGGAGTGGTGATGAGTGGAGAGGAGTGGAGTGGAGTGGAGTGGAGAAGAGTGGAGTGGTGTTGAGTGGAGAGGAGTGGAGTAGAGTGGAGTGGAGTGGTGTTGAGTGGAGAGGAGTGGAGTGGAGTGGAGTGGAGTAGAGTGGAGTGGAGTGGAGTGGAGTGGAGTGGAGTGGAGTGGAGAGGAGTGGAGTGGAGTGGAGTGGAGTGGAGTGGAGAGGTGTGGTGTTGAGTGGAGTGGAGTGGAGTGGAGTGGAGTGGAGTGGAGTGGAGTAGAGTGGTGTTAAGTGGAGAGGAGTAAAGTGGAGTGGTGTGCAGAGGAGTGGAGAGGAGTGGAGAGGAGTGGAGTGGAGTGGAGAGGAGTGGAGTGGAGAGGAGTGGAGTGGAGTGGAGTGGAGTGGAGTGGAGTGGAGTGGAGTGGAGTGGAGTGGAGAGGTGTGGTGTTGAGTGGAGAGGAGTGGAGTGGAGTGGAGTAGAGTGGAGTGGAGTGGTGTTGAGTGGAGAGGAGTAAAGTGGAGTGGTATGGAGAGGAGTGGAGTGGAGTGGACTGGAGTGGAGTGGGGAGGAGTGGAGTGGAGTGGAGAGGAGTGGAGTGGTGTTGAGTGGGGAGGAGTGGAGTGGAGTGGAGAAGAGTGGAGTGGTGTTGAGTGGAGAGGAGTGGAGTGCAGTGGAGTGGAGTGGAGAGGTGTCGTGTTGAGTGGAGTGGAGAGGAGTGGAGTGGAGTGGAGTGGAGTGGAGAGGTGTGGTGTTGAGTGGAGTGGAGAGGAGTGGAGTGGAGTGGAGTGGAATGGAGTGGAGTGGAGTGGAGTGGAGTGGAGTGGAGTGGAGTGGAGTGGAGTGGAGTGGAGTGGAGTGGAGTGGAGTGGAGAGGAGTGGAGTGGAGTGGAGTAGAGTGGAGTGGAGTGGTGTTGAGTGGAGAGGAGTGGTGTTGAGTGGAGAGGAGTGGAGTGGAGTGGAGTGGAGTGGAGTGGAGTGGAGAGGAGTGGAGTGGAGTGGAGTGGAGTGGAGTGGTGTTGAGTGGAGTGGAGAAGAGTGGAGTGGTGTTGAGTGGAGAGGAGTGGAGTGGAGTAGAGTGGAGTGGAGTGGAGTGGAGGGGAGTGGAGTGGTGTTGAGTGGAGAGGAGTGGAGTGCAGTGGAGTGGAGTGGAGAGGTGTGGTGTTGAGTGGAGTGGAGAGGAGTGGAGTGGAGTGGAGTGGAGTGGAGAGGTGTGGTGTTGAGTGGAGTGGAGAGGAGTGGAGTGGAATGGAGTGGAGTGGAGTGGAGTGGAGTGGAGTGGAGAGGAGTGGAGTGGAGTGGAGTGGAGTGGAGTGGAGTGGAGTGGAGTGGTGTTGAGTGGAGAGGAGTGGAGTGGAGTGGAGTGGAGTGGAGTGGAGTGGAGAGGAGTGGAGTGGAGTAGAGTGGAGTGGAGTGGAGTGGAGGGGAGTGGAGAGGAGAGGAGTGGAGTGGAGTGGAGTGGAGTGGAGTGGAGTGGAGTGGAGTGGAGTGGAGTGGAGTGGAGTGGAGTGGAGTGGAGTGGAGTGGAGAGGAGTGGAGTGGAGTGGAGTACAGTGGAGTGGAGTGGTGTTGAGTGGAGTGGAGAAGAGTGGAGTGGTGTTGAGTTGAGACGAGTGGAGTGGAGTAGAGTGGAGTGGAGTGGAGTGGAGGGGAGTGGAGTGGAGTGGAGAGGTGTGGTGTTGAGTGGAGAGGAGTGGAGTGGAGTGGAGTAGAGTGGAGTGGAGTGGTGTTGAGTGGAGAGGAGTAAAGTGGAGTGGAGTGGAGAGGAGTGGAGTGGAGTGGAGTAGAGTGGAGTGGAGTGGAGTGGAGGGGAGTGGATTGGAGTGGATTGGAGTGGAGAGGAGTGGAGTGGAGTGGAGTGGAGAGGTGTGGTGTTGAGTGGAGAGGAGTGGAGTGGAGTGGAGTAGAGTGGAGTGGAGTGGAGTTGAGTGGAGAGGAGTAAGTGGAGTGGAGTGGAGTGGAGTGGAGTGGAGTGGAGTGGAGTGGAGTGGAGTGGAGTGGCGTGGAGTGGAGTGGAGTGGAGTACAGTGGAGTGGAGTGGATTACAGTGGAGTGGAGTGGTGTTGAGTGGAGAGGAGTGGAGTGGAGTGGAGTGGAGAAGAGTGGAGTGGTGTTGAGTGAAGAGGAGTGGAGTAGAGTGGAGTGGAGTGGTGTTGAGTGGAGAGGAGTGGAGTGGAGTGGAGTGGAGAAGAGTGGAGTGGTGTTGAGTGGAGTGGAGTGGAGTGGAGTGGAGTGGAGTGGAGTGGAGTGGAGTGGAGTTGAGTGGAGTGGAGTGGAGTGGAGAGGTGTGGTGTTGAGTGGAGAGGAGTGGAGTGGAGTGGAGTAGAGTGGAGTGGAGTAGAGTGGAGTGGAGTGGTGTTGAGAGGAGAGGAGTAAAGTGGAGTGGAGTGGAGAGGAGTGGAGTGGAGTGGAGTGCAGTGGAGTGGAGTGGAGTGGAGTGGAGTGGAGTGGAGAGGAGTGGAGTGGAGTGGAGTACAGTGGAGTGGAGTGGTGTTGAGTGGAGAGGAGTGGAGTGGAGTGGAGTGGAGAAGAGTGGAGTAGAGTGGAGTGGAGTGGTGTTGAGTGGAGAGGAGTGGAGTGGAGTGGAGTGGAGAAGAGTGGAGTGGTGTTGAGTGGAGTGGAGTGGAGTGGAGTGGAGTGGAGTGGAGTGGAGAGGTGTGGTGTTGAGTGGAGAGGAGTGGAGTGGAGTGGAGTAGAGTGGAGTGGAGTGGTGTTGAGTGGAGAGGAGTAAAGTGGAGTGGAGTGGAGAGGAGTGGAGTGGAGTGGAGTGCAGTGGAGTGGAGTGGAGTGGAGTGGAGTGGAGTGGAGAGGAGTGGAGTGGAGTGGAGTACAGTGGAGTGGAGTGGTGTTGAGTGGAGAGGAGTGGAGTGGAGTGGAGTGGAGAAGAGTGGAGTGGTGTTGAGTGGAGAGGAGTGGAGTAGAGCGGAGTAGAGTGGAGTTGAGTGGTGTTGAGTGGAGAGGAGTAAAGTGGAGTGGAGTGGAGAGGAGTGGAGTGGAGTGGAGTGGAGTGGAGTGCAGTGGAGTGGAGTGGAGTGGAGTGGAGTGGAGTTGAGAGGAGTGGAGTGGTGTTGAGTGGAGAGGAGTGGAGTGGAGTGGAGTGGAGAAGAGTGGAGTGGTGTTGAGTGGAGAGGAGTGGAGTGGAGTGGAGTGGAGAGGAGTGGAGTGGAGTGGAGTAGAGTGGAGTGGAGTGGTGTTGAGTGGAGAGGAGTGGAGTGGAGTGGAGTGGAGAAGAGTGGAGTGGTGTTGAGTGGAGAGGAGTGGAGTAGAGTGGAGTGGAGTGGTGTTGAGTGGAGAGGAGTAAAGTGGAGTGGAGTGGAGAGGAGTGGAGTGGAGTGGAGTGGAGTGGAGAGGAGTGGAGTGGAGTACAGTGGAGTGGAGTCGTGTTGAGTGGAGTGGAGAAGAGTGGAGTGGTGTTGAGTGGAGAGGAGTGGAGTAGAGTGGAGTGGAGTGGTGTTGAGTGGAGAGGAGTGGAGTGGAGTGGAGTGGAGTGGAGTGGAGTGGAGTGGAGTGGAGTGGAGTGGAGTGGAGTGGAGTGGAGTGGAGTGGAGTGGAGAGGTGTGGTGTTGAGTGGAGAGGAGTGGAGTGGAGTGGAGTAGAGTGGAGTGGAGTGGTGTTGAGTGGAGAGGAGTAAAGTGGAGTGGAGTGGAGAGGAGTGGAGTGGAGTGGAGTGGAGTGGAGTGGAGAGGAGTGGAGTGGAGTACAGTGGAGTGGAGTCGTGTTGAGTGGAGTGGAGAAGAGTGGAGTGGAGTGGAGTGGAGTGGAGTGGAGTGGAGTGGAGTGGAGTGGAGTGGAGTGGTGTGGAGTGGAGTGGAGTGGAGAGGAGTGGAGTGGAGAGGAGTGGAGTGGAGTGGAGTGGAGTGGAGAGGTGTGGTGTTGAGTGGAGAGGAGTTGAGTGGAGTGGAGTAGAGTGGAGTGGAGTGGTGTTGAGTGGAGAGGAGTAAAGTGGAGTGGAGTGGAGAGGAGTGGAGTGGAGTAGAGTGGAGTGGAGTGGAGAGGAGTGGAGTGGAGTGGAGTGGAGTGGAGTGGAGTGGTGATGAGTGGAGAGGAGTGGAGTGGAGTGGAGTGGAGAAGAGTGGAGTGGTGTTGAGTGGAGAGGAGTGGAGTAGAGTGGAGTGGAGTGGTGTTGAGTGGAGAGGAGTGGAGTGGAGTGGAGTGGAGTAGAGTGGAGTGGAGTGGAGTGGAGTGGAGTGGAGTGGAGTGGAGTGGAGAGGAGTGGAGTGGAGTGGAGTGGAGTGGAGTGGAGTGGAGTGGAGAGGTGTGGTGTTGAGTGGAGTGGAGTGGAGTGGAGTGGAGTGGAGTGGAGTAGAGTGGTGTTAAGTGGAGAGGAGTAAAGTGGAGTGGTGTGCAGAGGAGTGGAGAGGAGTGGAGAGGAGTGGAGTGGAGTGGAGAGGAGTGGAGTGGAGAGGAGTGGAGTGGAGTGGAGTGGAGTGGAGTGGAGTGGAGTGGAGTGGAGTGGAGTGGAGTGGAGTGGAGAGGTGTGGTGTTGAGTGGAGAGGAGTGGAGTGGAGTGGAGTAGAGTGGAGTGGAGTGGTGTTGAGTGGAGAGGAGTAAAGTGGAGTGGTGTGGAGAGGAGTGGAGTGGAGTGGACTGGAGTGGAGTGGGGAGGAGTGGAGTGGAGTGGAGAGGAGTGGAGTGGTGTTGAGTGGGGAGGAGTGGAGTGGAGTGGAGAAGAGTGGAGTGGTGTTGAGTGGAGAGGAGTGGAGTGCAGTGGAGTGGAGTGGAGAGGTGTCGTGTTGAGTGGAGTGGAGAGGAGTGGAGTGGAGTGGAGTGGAGAGGTGTGGTGTTGAGTGGAGTGGAGAGGAGTGGAGTGGAGTGGAGTGGAGTGGAGTGGAGTGGAGTGGAGTGGAGTGGAGTGGAGAGGAGTGGAGTGGAGTGGAGTAGAGTGGAGTGGAGTGGTGTTGAGTGGAGAGGAGTGGTGTTGAGTGGAGAGGAGTGGAGTGGAGTGGAGTGGAGTGGAGTGGAGTGGAGTGGAGTGGAGAGGAGTGGAGTGGAGTGGAGTGGAGTGGAGTGGAGTGGAGTGGAGTGGAGTGGAGTGGTGTTGAGTGGAGTGGAGAAGAGTGGAGTGGTGTTGAGTGGAGAGGAGTGGAGTGGAGTAGAGTGGAGTGGAGTGGAGTGGAGGGGAGTGGAGTGGAGAAGAGTGGAGTGGTGTTGAGTGGAGAGGAGTGGAGTGCAGTGGAGTGGAGTGGAGAGGTGTGGTGTTGAGTGGAGTGGAGAGGAGTGGAGTGGAGTGGAGTGGAGTGGAGAGGTGTGGTGTTGAGTGGAGTGGAGAGGAGTGGAGTGGAATGGAGTGGAGTGGAGTGGAGTGGAGTGGAGTGGAGAGGAGTGGAGTGGAGTGGAGTGGAGTGGAGTGGAGTGGAGTGGTGTTGAGTGGAGAGGAGTGGAGTGGAGTGGAGTGGAGTGGAGTGGAGTGGAGAGGAGTGGAGTGGAGTAGAGTGGAGTGGAGTGGAGGGGAGTGGAGAGGAGAGGAGTGGAGTGGAGTGGAGTGGAGTGGAGTGGAGTGGAGTGGAGTGGAGTGGTGTGGAGTGGAGTGGAGTGGAGAGGAGTGGAGTGGAGTGGAGTACAGTGGAGTGGAGTGGTGTTGAGTGGAGTGGAGAAGAGTGGAGTGGTGTTGAGTTGAGACGAGTGGAGTGGAGTAGAGTGGAGTGGAGTGGAGTGGAGGGGAGTGGACTGGAGTGGAGTGGAGTGGAGAGGAGTGGAGTGGAGAGGAGTGGAGTGGAGAAGAGTGGAGTGGTGTTGAGTGGAGAGGAGTGGAGTGGAGTAGAGTGGAGTGGAGTGGAGTGGAGTGGAGGGGAGTGGATTGGAGTGGATTGGAGTGGAGAGGAGTGGAGTGGAGTGGAGTGGAGTGGAGAGGTGTGGTGTTGAGTGGAGAGGAGTGGAGTGGAGTGGAGTAGAGTGGAGTGGAGTGGAGTTGAGTGGAGAGGAGTAAAGTGGAGTGGAGTGGAGAGGAGTGGAGTGGAGTGGAGTGGTGTGGAGTGGAGTGGAGTGGAGTGGCGTGGAGTGGAGTGGAGTGGAGTACAGTGGAGTGGAGTGGAGTACAGTGGAGTGGAGTGGTGTTGAGTGGAGTACAGTGGAGTGGAGTGGAGTGGAGAAGAGTGGAGTGGTGTTGAGTGGAGTGGAGTGGAGTGGAGTGGAGTGGAGAGGAGTGGAGTGGAGTGGAGTGGAGTGGAGTTGAGTGGAGTGGAGTGGAGTGGAGAGGTGTGGTGTTGAGTGGAGAGGAGTGGAGTGGAGTGGAGTAGAGTGGAGTGGAGTGGTGTTGAGTGGAGAGGAGTAAAGTGGAGTGGAGTGGAGAGGAGTGGAGTGGAGTGGAGTGCAGTGGAGTGGAGTGGAGTGGAGTGGAGAGGAGTGGAGTGGAGTGGAGTACAGTGGAGTGGAGTGGTGTTGAGTGGAGAGGAGTGGAGTGGAGTGGAGTGGAGAAGAGTGGAGTAGAGTGGAGTGGAGTGGTGTTGAGTGGAGAGGAGTGGAGTGGAGTGGAGTGGAGAAGAGTGGAGTGGTGTTGAGTGGAGTGGAGTGGAGTGGAGTGGAGTGGAGTGGAGAGGTGTGGTGTTGAGTGGAGAGGAGTGGAGTGGAGTGGAGTAGAGTGGAGTGGAGTGGTGTTGAGTGGAGAGGAGTAAAGTGGAGTGGAGTGGAGAGGAGTGGAGTGGAGTGGAGTGCAGTGGAGTGGAGTGGAGTGGAGTGGAGTGGAGTGGAGAGGAGTGGAGTGGAGTGGAGTACAGTGGAGTGGAGTGGTGTTGAGTGGAGAGGAGTGGAGTGGAGTGGAGTGGAGAAGAGTGGAGTGGTGTTGAGTGGAGAGGAGTGGAGTAGAGCGGAGTGGAGTGGTGTTGAGTGGAGAGGAGTGGAGTGGAGTGGAGTGGAGAAGAGTGGAGTGGTGTTGAGTGGAGTGGAGTGGAGTGGAGTGGAGTGGAGTGGAGTTGAGTGGAGAGGTGTGGTGTTGAGTGGAGAGGAGTGGAGTGGAGTGGAGTAGAGTGGAGTTGAGTGGTGTTGAGTGGAGAGGAGTAAAGTGGAGTGGAGTGGAGAGGAGTGGAGTGGAGTGGAGTGGAGTGCAGTGGAGTGGAGTGGAGTGGAGTGGAGTGGAGTGGAGTGGAGAGGAGTGGAGTGGTGTTGAGTGGAGAGGAGTGGAGTGGAGTGGAGTGGAGAAGAGTGGAGTGGTGTTGAGTGGAGAGGAGTGGAGTGGAGTGGTGTTGAGTGGAGTGGAGTGGAGTGGAGTGGAGTGGAGTGGAGTGGAGTGGAGAGGTGTGGTGTTGAGTGGAGAGGAGTGGAGTGGAGTGGAGTAGAGTGGAGTGGAGTGGTGTTGAGTGGAGAGGAGTAAAGTGGAGTGGAGTGGAGAGGAGTGGAGTGGAGTGGAGTGCAGTGGAGTGGAGTGGAGTGGAGTGGAGTGGAGTGGAGTGGAGAGGAGTGGAGTGGAGTGGAGTACAGTGGAGTGGAGTGGTGTTGAGTGGAGAGGAGTGGAGTGGAGTGGAGTGGAGAAAAGTGGAGTGGTGTTGAGTGGAGAGGAGTGGAGTAGAGCGGAGTGGAGTGGTGTTGAGTGGAGAGGAGTGGAGTGGAGTGGAGTGGAGAAGAGTGGAGTGGTGTTGAGTGGAGTGGAGTGGAGTGGAGTGGAGTGGAGTGGAGTTGAGTGGAGAGGTGTGGTGTTGAGTGGAGAGGAGTGGAGTGGAGTGGAGTAGAGTGGAGTTGAGTGGTGTTGAGTGGAGAGGAGTAAAGTGGAGTGGAGTGGAGAGGAGTGGAGTGGAGTGGAGTGGAGTGCAGTGGAGTGGAGTGGAGTGGAGTGGAGTGGAGTGGAGTGGAGAGAGTGGAGTGGTGTTGAGTGGAGAGGAGTGGAGTGGAGTGGAGTGGAGAAGAGTGGAGTGGTGTTGAGTGGAGAGGAGTGGAGTGGAGTGGAGTGGAGTGGAGAGGAGTGGAGTGGAGTGGAGTACAGTGGAGTGGAGTGGTGTTGAGTGGAGAGGAGTGGAGTGGAGTGGAGTGGAGAAGAGTGGAGTGGTGTTGAGTGGAGAGGAGTGGAGTAGAGTGGAGTGGAGTGGTGTTGAGTGGAGAGGAGTGGAGTGGAGTGGAGTGGAGAAGAGTGGAGTGGTGTTGAGTGGAGTGGAGTGGAGTGGAGTGGAGTGGAGTGGAGTGGAGTGGAGTTGAGTGGAGAGGTGTGGTGTTGAGTGGAGAGGAGTGGAGTGGAGTGGAGTAGAGTGGAGTTGAGTGGTGTTGAGTGGAGAGGAGTAAAGTGGAGTGGAGTGGAGAGGAGTGGAGTGGAGTGGAGTGGAGTGCAGTGGAGTGGAGTGGAGTGGAGTGGAGTGGAGTGGAGTGGAGAGGAGTGGAGTGGTGTTGAGTGGAGAGGAGTGGAGTGGAGTGGAGTGGAGAAGAGTGGAGTGGTGTTGAGTGGAGAGGAGTGGAGTAGAGTGGAGTGGAGTGGTGTTGAGTGGAGAGGAGTGGAGTGGAGAGGAGTGGAGTGGAGTGCAGTGGAGTGGAGTGGAGTGGAGTGGAGTGGAGTGGAGTGGAGAGGAGTGGAGTGGAGTGGAGTACAGTGGAGTGGAGTGGTGTTGAGTGGAGAGGAGTGGAGTGGAGTGGAGTGGAGTGGAGAAGAGTGGAGTGGTGTTGAGTGGAGAGGAGTGGAGTAGAGTGGAGTGGAGTGGTGTTGAGTGGAGAGGAGTGGAGTGGAGTGGAGTGGAGAAGAGTGGAGTGGTGTTGAGTGGAGTGGAGTGGAGTGGAGTGGAGTGGAGTGGAGTGGAGTGGAGTGGAGTGGAGTGGAGTGGAGTGGAGTGGAGTTGAGTGGAGAGGTGTGGTGTTGAGTGGAGAGGAGTGGAGTGGAGTGGAGTAGAGTGGAGTTGAGTGGTGTTGAGTGGAGAGGAGTAAAGTGGAGTGGAGTGGAGAGGAGTGGAGTGGAGTGGAGTGGAGTGCAGTGGAGTGGAGTGGAGTGGAGTGGAGTGGAGAGGAGTGGAGTGGTGTTGAGTGGAGAGGAGTGGAGTGGAGTGGAGTGGTGTTGAGTGGAGAGGAGTGGAGTGGAGAGGAGTGGAGAAGAGTGGAGTGGTGTTGAGTGGAGTGGAGTGGAGTGGAGTGGAGTGGAGTGGAGTGGAGAGGTGTGGTGTTGAGTGGAGAGGAGTGGAGTGGAGTGGAGTGGAGTGGAGTGGAGTGGAGTGGAGTGGAGTGGAGTGGAGTGGAGTGGAGTGGAGTTGAGTGGAGAGGTGTGGTGTTGAGTGGAGAGGAGTGGAGTGGAGTGCAGTGGAGTGGAGTGGAGTGGAGTGGAGTGGAGTGGAGAGGAGTGGAGTGGTGTTGAGTGGAGAGGAGTGGAGTGGAGTGGAGTGGAGTGGAGTGCAGTGGAGTGGAGTGGAGTGGAGTGGAGTGGAGTGGAGAGGAGTGGAGTGGTGTTGAGTGGAGAGGAGTGGAGTGGAGTGGAGTGGAGAAGAGTGGAGTGGTGTTGAGTGGAGAGGAGTGGAGTAGAGTGGAGTGGAGTGGAGTGGAGTGGAGTGGAGTGGAGAGGAGTGGAGTGGAGTGGAGTGGAGTGGAGTGGAGTGGAGTGGAGTGGAGTGGAGTGGAGTGGAGTGGAGTGGAGTGGAGAGGTGTGGTGTTGAGTGGAGAGGAGTGGAGTGGAGTGGAGTGGAGAGGAGTGGAGTGGAGTGGAGTGGAGTGGAGTGGAGTGGAGTGGAGTGGAGTGGAGTGGAGTGGAGTGGAGTGGAGAGGAGTGGAGTGGAGTGGAGTACAGTGGAGTGGAGTGGAGTGGAGTGGAGTGGAGTGGTGTTGAGTGGGGAGGAGTGGAGTGGAGTGGAGTGGAGAAGAGTGGAGTGGTGTTTAGTGGAGAGGCGTGGAGTGGAGTGGAGGGGAGTGGAGAGGTGTGGTGTTGAGTGGAGTGGAGAGGAGTGGAGTGGAGTGGAGTGGAGTGGAGAGGTGTGGTGTTGAGTGGAGTGGAGAGGAGTGGAGTGGAGTGGAGTGGAGTGGAGTGGAGTGGAGTGGAGTGGAGTGGAGTGGAGTGGAGTGGAGAGGTGTGGTGTTGAGTGGAGAGGAGTGGAGTGGAGTGGAGAGGAGTGGAGTGGAGTGGAGAGGAGTGGAGTGGAGTGGAGTGGAGTAGAGTGGAGTGGAGTGCTGTTGAGTGGAGAGGAGTGGAGTGGAGTGGAGTGGAGTGGAGTGGAGTGGAGTGGAGTGGAGTGGAGTGGAGTGGAGAGGAGAGGAGTGGAGTGGAGTGGAGTACAGTGGAGTGGAGTGTTGTTGTGTGGAGTGGAGAAGAGTGGAGTGGTGTTGAGTGGAGAGGAGTGGAGTGGAGTAGAGTGGAGTGGAGTGGAGTGGAGTGGAGTGGAGTGGAGTGGAGTGGATTGGAGAGGAGTGGAGTGGAGTGGAGTGGAGTGGAGTGGAGTGGAGTGGAGTGGAGTGGAGTGGAGTGGAGTGGAGAGGTGTGGTGTTGAGTGGAGTGGAGTGGAGTGGAGTGGAGTAGAGTGCAGTGGAGTGGTGTTGAGTGGAGAGGAGTAAAGTGGAGTGGAGTGGAGAGGAGTGGAGAGGTGTGGTGTTGAGTGGAGAGGAGTGGAGTGGAGTGGAGTAGAGTGGAGTGGAGTGGTGTTGAGTGGAGAGGAGTAAAGTGGAGTGGAGTGGAGAGGAGTGGAGTGGAGTGGAGTGGAGTGCAGTGGAGTGGAGTGGAGTGGAGTGGAGTGGAGTGGAGTGGAGAGGAGTGGAGTGGAGAGGAGTGGAGTGGAGTGGAGTACAGTGGAGTGGAGTGGTGTTGAGTGGAGAGGAGTGGAGTGGAGTGGAGTGGAGAAGAGTGGAGTAGAGTGGAGTGGAGTGGTGTTGAGTGGAGAGGAGTGGAGTGGAGTGGAGTGGAGAAGAGTGGAGTGGTGTTGAGTGGAGTGGAGTGGAGTGGAGTGGAGTGGAGTGGAGTGGAGTGGAGTGGAGAGGTGTGGTGTTGAGTGGAGAGGAGTGGAGTGGAGTGGAGTAGAGTGGAGTGGAGTGGTGTTGAGTGGAGAGGAGTAAAGTGGAGTGGAGTGGAGAGGAGTGGAGTGGAGTGGAGTGCAGTGGAGTGGAGTGGAGTGGAGTGGAGAGGAGTGGAGTGGAGTGGAGTGGAGTGGAGTGGTGATGAGTGGAGAGGAGTGGAGTGGAGTGGAGTGGAGTGGAGTGGAGTGGAGAAGAGTGGAGTGGTGTTGAGTGGAGAGGAGTGGAGTAGAGTGGAGTGGAGTGGTGTTGAGTGGAGAGGAGTGGAGTGGAGTGGAGTGGAGTGGAGTGGAGTGGAGTGGAGTGGAGTGGAGTGGAGTGGTGTGGAGTGGAGTGGAGTGGAGTGGAGTGGAGTGGAGAGGTGTGGTGTTGAGTGGAGAGGAGTGGAGTGGAGTGGAGTAGAGTGGAGTGGAGTGGTGTTGAGTGGAGAGGAGTAAAGTGGAGTGGAGTGGAGAGGAGTGGAGTGGAGTGGAGTGGAGTGGAGTGGAGAGGAGTGGAGTGGAGTACAGTGGAGTGGAGTCGTGTTGAGTGGAGTGGAGAAGAGTGGAGTGGTGTTGAGTGGAGAGGAGTGGAGTAGAGTGGAGTGGAGTGGTGTTGAGTGGAGAGGAGTGGAGTGGAGTGGAGTGGAGTGGAGTGGAGTGGAGTGGAGTGGAGTGGAGTGGAGTGGAGTGGAGAGGTGTGGTGTTGAGTGGAGAGGAGTGGAGTGGAGTGGAGTAGAGTGGAGTGGAGTGGTGTTGAGTGGAGAGGAGTAAAGTGGAGTGGAGTGGAGAGGAGTGGAGTGGAGTGGAGTGGAGTGGAGAGGAGTGGAGTGGAGTACAGTGGAGTGGAGTCGTGTTGAGTGGAGTGGAGAAGAGTGGAGTGGAGTGGAGTGGAGTGGAGTGGAGTGGAGTGGTGTGGAGTGGAGTGGAGTGGAGAGGAGTGGAGTGGAGAGGAGTGGAGTGGAGTGGAGTGGAGTGGAGTGGAGAGGTGTGGTGTTGAGTGGAGAGGAGTTGAGTGGAGTGGAGTAGAGTGGAGTGGAGTGGTGTTGAGTGGAGAGGAGTAAAGTGGAGTGGAGTGGAGAGGAGTGGAGTGGAGTAGAGTGGAGTGGAGTGGAGAGGAGTGGAGTGGAGTGGAGTGGAGTGGAGTGGAGTGGTGATGAGTGGAGAGGAGTGGAGTGGAGTGGAGTGGAGAAGAGTGGAGTGGTGTTGAGTGGAGAGGAGTGGAGTAGAGTGGAGTGGAGTGGTGTTGAGTGGAGAGGAGTGGAGTGGAGTGGAGTGGAGTAGAGTGGAGTGGAGTGGAGTGGAGTGGAGTGGAGTGGAGTGGAGTGGAGAGGAGTGGAGTGGAGTGGAGTGGAGTGGAGAGGTGTGGTGTTGAGTGGAGTGGAGTGGAGTGGAGTGGAGTGGAGTGGAGTGGAGTAGAGTGGTGTTAAGTGGAGAGGAGTAAAGTGGAGTGGTGTGCAGAGGAGTGGAGAGGAGTGGAGAGGAGTGGAGTGGAGTGGAGAGGAGTGGAGTGGAGAGGAGTGGAGTGGAGTGGAGTGGAGTGGAGTGGAGTGGAGTGGAGTGGAGTGGAGAGGTGTGGTGTTGAGTGGAGAGGAGTGGAGTGGAGTGGAGTAGAGTGGAGTGGAGTGGTGTTGAGTGGAGAGGAGTAAAGTGGAGTGGTATGGAGAGGAGTGGAGTGGAGTGGACTGGAGTGGAGTGGGGAGGAGTGGAGTGGAGTGGAGAGGAGTGGAGTGGTGTTGAGTGGGGAGGAGTGGAGTGGAGTGGAGAAGAGTGGAGTGGTGTTGAGTGGAGAGGAGTGGAGTGCAGTGGAGTGGAGTGGAGAGGTGTCGTGTTGAGTGGAGTGGAGAGGAGTGGAGTGGAGTGGAGTGGAGTGGAGAGGTGTGGTGTTGAGTGGAGTGGAGAGGAGTGGAGTGGAGTGGAGTGGAATGGAGTGGAGTGGAGTGGAGTGGAGTGGAGTGGAGTGGAGTGGAGTGGAGTGGAGTGGAGTGGAGTGGAGTGGAGTGGAGTGGAGAGGAGTGGAGTGGAGTGGAGTAGAGTGGAGTGGAGTGGTGTTGAGTGGAGAGGAGTGGTGTTGAGTGGAGAGGAGTGGAGTGGAGTGGAGTGGAGTGGAGTGGAGTGGAGAGGAGTGGAGTGGAGTGGAGTGGAGTGGAGTGGAGTGGTGTTGAGTGGAGTGGAGAAGAGTGGAGTGGTGTTGAGTGGAGAGGAGTGGAGTGGAGTAGAGTGGAGTGGAGTGGAGTGGAGGGGAGTGGAGTGGTGTTGAGTGGAGAGGAGTGGAGTGCAGTGGAGTGGAGTGGAGAGGTGTGGTGTTGAGTGGAGTGGAGAGGAGTGGAGTGGAGTGGAGTGGAGTGGAGAGGTGTGGTGTTGAGTGGAGTGGAGAGGAGTGGAGTGGAATGGAGTGGAGTGGAGTGGAGTGGAGTGGAGTGGAGAGGAGTGGAGTGGAGTGGAGTGGAGTGGAGTGGAGTGGAGTGGAGTGGAGTGGTGTTGAGTGGAGAGGAGTGGAGTGGAGTGGAGTGGAGTGGAGTGGAGTGGAGAGGAGTGGAGTGGAGTAGAGTGGAGTGGAGTGGAGTGGAGGGGAGTGGAGAGGAGAGGAGTGGAGTGGAGTGGAGTGGAGTGGAGTGGAGTGGAGTGGAGTGGAGTGGAGTGGAGTGGAGTGGAGTGGAGTGGAGTGGAGAGGAGTGGAGTGGAGTGGAGTACAGTGGAGTGGAGTGGTGTTGAGTGGAGTGGAGAAGAGTGGAGTGGTGTTGAGTTGAGACGAGTGGAGTGGAGTAGAGTGGAGTGGAGTGGAGTGGAGGGGAGTGGAGTGGAGTGGAGAGGTGTGGTGTTGAGTGGAGAGGAGTGGAGTGGAGTGGAGTAGAGTGGAGTGGAGTGGTGTTGAGTGGAGAGGAGTAAAGTGGAGTGGAGTGGAGAGGAGTGGAGTGGAGTGGAGTAGAGTGGAGTGGAGTGGAGTGGAGGGGAGTGGATTGGAGTGGATTGGAGTGGAGAGGAGTGGAGTGGAGTGGAGTGGAGAGGTGTGGTGTTGAGTGGAGAGGAGTGGAGTGGAGTGGAGTAGAGTGGAGTGGAGTGGAGTTGAGTGGAGAGGAGTAAAGTGGAGTGGAGTGGAGTGGAGTGGAGTGGAGTGGAGTGGAGTGGAGTGGAGTGGCGTGGAGTGGAGTGGAGTGGAGTACAGTGGAGTGGAGTGGATTACAGTGGAGTGGAGTGGTGTTGAGTGGAGAGGAGTGGAGTGGAGTGGAGTGGAGAAGAGTGGAGTGGTGTTGA
This sequence comes from Oreortyx pictus, assembly GCA_036925125.1. Lineage (NCBI taxonomy): Eukaryota > Metazoa > Chordata > Aves > Galliformes > Odontophoridae > Oreortyx > Oreortyx pictus. Next base: position 13,788 of record JAUPFR010000330.1, on the reverse strand, counting down.
GTGGAGAGGAGTGGAGTAGAGTGGAGTGGAGTGGTGTTGAGTGGAGAGGAGTGGAGTGGAGTGGAGTGGAGAAGAGTGGAGTGGTGTTGAGTGGAGTGGAGTGGAGTGGAGTGGAGTGGAGTGGAGTGGAGTGGAGTGGAGTTGAGTGGAGTGGAGTGGAGTGGAGAGGTGTGGTGTTGAGTGGAGAGGAGTGGAGTGGAGTGGAGTAGAGTGGAGTGGAGTAGAGTGGAGTGGAGTGGTGTTGAGAGGAGAGGAGTAAAGTGGAGTGGAGTGGAGAGGAGTGGAGTGGAGTGGAGTGCAGTGGAGTGGAGTGGAGTGGAGTGGAGTGGAGTGGAGAGGAGTGGAGTGGAGTGGAGTACAGTGGAGTGGAGTGGTGTTGAGTGGAGAGGAGTGGAGTGGAGTGGAGTGGAGAAGAGTGGAGTAGAGTGGAGTGGAGTGGTGTTGAGTGGAGAGGAGTGGAGTGGAGTGGAGTGGAGAAGAGTGGAGTGGTGTTGAGTGGAGTGGAGTGGAGTGGAGTGGAGTGGAGTGGAGTGGAGAGGTGTGGTGTTGAGTGGAGAGGAGTGGAGTGGAGTGGAGTAGAGTGGAGTGGAGTGGTGTTGAGTGGAGAGGAGTAAAGTGGAGTGGAGTGGAGAGGAGTGGAGTGGAGTGGAGTGCAGTGGAGTGGAGTGGAGTGGAGTGGAGTGGAGTGGAGTGGAGAGGAGTGGAGTGGAGTGGAGTACAGTGGAGTGGAGTGGTGTTGAGTGGAGAGGAGTGGAGTGGAGTGGAGTGGAGAAGAGTGGAGTGGTGTTGAGTGGAGAGGAGTGGAGTAGAGCGGAGTAGAGTGGAGTTGAGTGGTGTTGAGTGGAGAGGAGTAAAGTGGAGTGGAGTGGAGAGGAGTGGAGTGGAGTGGAGTGGAGTGGAGTGCAGTGGAGTGGAGTGGAGTGGAGTGGAGTGGAGTTGAGAGGAGTGGAGTGGTGTTGAGTGGAGAGGAGTGGAGTGGAGTGGAGTGGAGAAGAGTGGAGTGGTGTTGAGTGGAGAGGAGTGGAGTGGAGTGGAGTGGAGAGGAGTGGAGTGGAGTGGAGTAGAGTGGAGTGGAGTGGTGTTGAGTGGAGAGGAGTGGAGTGGAGTGGAGTGGAGAAGAGTGGAGTGGTGTTGAGTGGAGAGGAGTGGAGTAGAGTGGAGTGGAGTGGTGTTGAGTGGAGAGGAGTAAAGTGGAGTGGAGTGGAGAGGAGTGGAGTGGAGTGGAGTGGAGTGGAGAGGAGTGGAGTGGAGTACAGTGGAGTGGAGTCGTGTTGAGTGGAGTGGAGAAGAGTGGAGTGGTGTTGAGTGGAGAGGAGTGGAGTAGAGTGGAGTGGAGTGGTGTTGAGTGGAGAGGAGTGGAGTGGAGTGGAGTGGAGTGGAGTGGAGTGGAGTGGAGTGGAGTGGAGTGGAGTGGAGTGGAGTGGAGTGGAGTGGAGTGGAGTGGAGTGGAGTGGAGAGGTGTGGTGTTGAGTGGAGAGGAGTGGAGTGGAGTGGAGTAGAGTGGAGTGGAGTGGTGTTGAGTGGAGAGGAGTAAAGTGGAGTGGAGTGGAGAGGAGTGGAGTGGAGTGGAGTGGAGTGGAGTGGAGAGGAGTGGAGTGGAGTACAGTGGAGTGGAGTCGTGTTGAGTGGAGTGGAGAAGAGTGGAGTGGAGTGGAGTGGAGTGGAGTGGAGTGGAGTGGAGTGGAGTGGAGTGGTGTGGAGTGGAGTGGAGTGGAGAGGAGTGGAGTGGAGAGGAGTGGAGTGGAGTGGAGTGGAGTGGAGAGGTGTGGTGTTGAGTGGAGAGGAGTTGAGTGGAGTGGAGTAGAGTGGAGTGGAGTGGTGTTGAGTGGAGAGGAGTAAAGTGGAGTGGAGTGGAGAGGAGTGGAGTGGAGTAGAGTGGAGTGGAGTGGAGAGGAGTGGAGTGGAGTGGAGTGGAGTGGAGTGGAGTGGTGATGAGTGGAGAGGAGTGGAGTGGAGTGGAGTGGAGAAGAGTGGAGTGGTGTTGAGTGGAGAGGAGTGGAGTAGAGTGGAGTGGAGTGGTGTTGAGTGGAGAGGAGTGGAGTGGAGTGGAGTGGAGTGAGTGGAGTGGTGTGGAGTGGAGTGGAGTGGTGGAGTGGAGTGGAGAGGAGTGGAGTGGAGTGGAGTGGAGTGGAGTGGAGTGGAGTGGAGAGGTGTGGTGTTGAGTGGAGTGGAGTGGAGTGGAGTGGAGTGGAGTGGAGTAGAGTGGTGTTAAGTGGAGAGGAGTAAGTGGAGTGGTGTGCAGAGGAGTGGAGAGGAGTGGAGAGGAGTGGAGTGGAGTGGAGAGGAGTGGAGTGGAGAGGAGTGGTGTGGAGTGGAGTGGAGTGGGTGGAGTGGAGTGGAGTGGAGTGGGTGGAGTGGAGTGGAGTGGAGTGGGTGTGGTGTTGAGTGGAGAGGAGTGGAGTGGAGTGGAGTAGAGTGGAGTGGAGTGGTGTTGAGTGGAGAGGAGTAAGTGGAGTGGTGTGGAGAGGAGTGGAGTGGAGTGGATGGAGTGGAGTGGGGAGGAGTGGAGTGGAGTGGAGAGGAGTGGAGTGGTGGTGAGTGGGGAGGTGTGGAGTGGAGTGGTGAGAGTGGAGTGGTGTTGAGTGGAGAGGAGTGGAGTGCAGTGGAGTGGAGTGGAGTGGTGTGTGTTGAGTGGAGTGGAGAGGTGTGGTGTGGAGTGGAGTGGAGAGGTGTGGTGTTGTGTGGTGTGGAGTGGAGTGGAGTGGAGTGGTGTGGAGTGGAGTGGAGTGGGAGGTGGAGTGGAGTGGAGTGGAGTGGAGTGGAGTGGAGTGGAGTGGAGTGGAGTGGTGTTGAGTGGAGAGGAGTGGTGTTGAGTGGAGTGGAGTGGAGTGGAGTGGTGTGGAGTGGAGTGGAGTGGAGTGGAGTGGAGTGGAGTGGAGTGGAGTGGAGTGGAGTGGAGTGGAGTGGAGTGGAGTGGAGTGGAGTGGAGTGGTGTTGAGTGGAGTGGAGAGAGTGGAGTGGTGTTGAGTGGAGAGGAGTGGAGTGGAGTGGAGTGGAGTGGAGTGGGGAGGGGAGTGGAGTGGAGAGAGTGGAGTGGTGTTGGTGGAGGGAGTGGAGTGCAGTGGAGTGGAGTGGGAGGTGTGGTGTTGAGTGGAGTGGAGAGGAGTGGAGTGGAGTGGAGTGGAGTGGAGTGGAGTGGAGTGGAGTGGAGTGGAGTGGAGTGGGGAGTGGAGAGGAGTGGAGTGGAATGGAGTGGAGTGGAGTGGAGTGGAGTGGAGTGGAGAGGAGTGGAGTGGAGTGGAGTGGAGTGGAGTGGAGTGGAGTGGTGTTGAGTGGAGAGGAGTGGAGTGGAGTGGAGTGGAGTGGAGTGGAGTGGAGAGGAGTGGAGTGGAGTAGAGTGGAGTGGAGTGGAGGGGAGTGGAGAGGAGAGGAGTGAGTGGAGTGGAGTGGAGTGGAGTGGAGTGGAGTGGAGTGGAGTGGTGTGGAGTGGAGTGGAGTGGAGAGGAGTGGAGTGGAGTGGAGTACAGTGGAGTGGAGTGGTGTTGAGTGGTGTGGAGAAGAGTGGAGTGGTGTTGAGTTGAGACGAGTGGAGTGGAGTAGAGTGGAGTGGAGTGGAGTGGAGGGGAGTGGACTGGAGTGGAGTGGAGTGGAGAGGAGTGGAGTGGAGAGGAGTGGAGTGGAGAAGAGTGGAGTGGTGTTGAGTGGAGAGGAGTGGAGTGGAGTAGAGTGGAGTGGAGTGGAGTGGAGTGGAGGGGAGTGGATTGGAGTGGATTGGAGTGGAGAGGAGTGGAGTGGAGTGGAGTGGAGTGGAGAGGTGTGGTGTTGAGTGGAGAGGAGTGGAGTGGAGTGGAGTAGAGTGGAGTGGAGTGGAGTTGAGTGGAGAGGAGTAAAGTGGAGTGGAGTGGAGAGGAGTGGAGTGGAGTGGAGTGGTGTGGAGTGGAGTGGAGTGGAGTGGCGTGGAGTGGAGTGGAGTGGAGTACAGTGGAGTGGAGTGGAGTACAGTGGAGTGGAGTGGTGTTGAGTGGAGAGGAGTGGAGTGGAGTGGAGTGGAGAAGAGTGGAGTGGTGTTGAGTGGAGTGGAGTGGAGTGGAGTGGAGTGGAGAGGAGTGGAGTGGAGTGGAGTGGAGGTGGAGTTGAGTGGAGTGGAGTGGAGTGGAGAGGTGTGGTGTTGAGTGGAGAGGAGTGGAGTGGAGTGGAGTAGAGTGGAGTGGAGTGGTGTTGAGTGGAGAGGAGTAAAGTGGAGTGGAGTGGAGAGGAGTGGAGTGGAGTGGAGTGCAGTGGAGTGGAGTGGAGTGGAGTGGAGAGGAGTGGAGTGGAGTGGAGTACAGTGGAGTGGAGTGGTGTTGAGTGGAGAGGAGTGGAGTGGAGTGGAGTGGAGAAGAGTGGAGTAGAGTGGAGTGGAGTGGTGTTGAGTGGAGAGGAGTGGAGTGGAGTGGAGTGGAGAGAGTGGAGTGGTGTTGAGTGGAGTGGAGTGGAGTGGAGTGGAGTGGAGAGGTGTGGTGTTGAGTGGAGAGGAGTGGAGTGGAGTGGAGTAGAGTGGAGTGGAGTGGTGTTGAGTGGAGAGGAGTAAAGTGGAGTGGAGTGGAGAGGGTGGAGTGGAGTGGAGTGCAGTGGAGTGGAGTGGAGTGGAGTGGAGTGGAGTGGAGAGGAGTGGAGTGGAGTGGAGTACAGTGGAGTGGAGTGGTGTTGAGTGGAGAGGAGTGGAGTGGAGTGGAGTGGAGAAGAGTGGAGTGGTGTTGAGTGGAGAGGAGTGGAGTAGAGCGGAGTGGAGTGGTGTTGAGTGGAGAGGAGTGGAGTGGAGTGGAGTGGAGAAGAGTGGAGTGGTGTTGAGTGGAGTGGAGTGGAGTGGAGTGGAGTGGAGTGGAGTTGAGTGGAGAGGTGTGGTGTTGAGTGGAGAGGAGTGGAGTGGAGTGGAGTAGAGTGGAGTTGAGTGGTGTTGAGTGGAGAGGAGTAAAGTGGAGTGGAGTGGAGAGGAGTGGAGTGGAGTGGAGTGGAGTGCAGTGGAGTGGGAGTGGAGTGGAGTGGAGAGGAGTGGAGTGGTGTTGAGTGGAGAGGAGTGGAGTGGAGTGGAGTGGAGAAGAGTGAGTGGTGTTGAGTGGAGAGGAGTGGTGTGGAGTGGTGTTGAGTGGAGTGGAGTGGAGTGGAGTGGAGTGGAGTGGAGTGGAGAGGTGTGGTGTTGAGTGGAGAGGAGTGGAGTGGAGTGGAGTAGAGTGGAGTGGAGTGGTGTTGAGTGGAGAGGAGTAAGTGGAGTGGAGTGGAGAGGAGTGGAGTGGAGTGGAGTGCAGTGGAGTGGAGTGGAGTGGAGTGGAGTGGAGTGGAGTGGAGAGGAGTGGAGTGGAGTGGAGTACAGTGGAGTGGAGTGGTGTTGAGTGGAGAGGAGTGGAGTGGAGTGGAGTGGAGGAAAGTGGAGTGGTGTTGAGTGGAGAGGAGTGGAGTAGAGCGGAGTGGAGTGGTGTTGAGTGGAGAGGAGTGGTGTGGAGTTGGAGTGGAGAGAGTGGAGTGGTGTTGAGTGGAGTGGAGTGGAGTGGAGTGGAGTGGAGTGAGTGGAGAGGTGTGGTGTTGAGTGGAGAGGAGTGGAGTGGAGTGGAGTAGAGTGGAGTTGAGTGGTGTTGAGTGGAGAGGGAGTAAAGTGGAGTGGAGTGGAGAGGAGTGGAGTGGAGTGGAGTGGAGTGCAGTGGAGTGGAGTGGAGTGGAGTGGAGTGGAGTGGAGAGAGTGGAGTGGTGTTGAGTGGAGAGGAGTGGAGTGGAGTGGAGTGGAGAAGAGTGGAGTGGTGTTGAGTGGAGGAGTGGAGTGGAGTGGAGTGGAGTGGAGAGGAGTGGAGTGGAGTGGAGTACAGTGGAGTGGAGTGGTGTTGAGTGGAGAGGAGTGGAGTGGAGTGGAGTGGAGAAGAGTGGAGTGGTGTTGAGTGGAGAGGAGTGGAGTAGAGTGGAGTGGAGTGGTGTTGAGTGGGAGGAGTGGAGTGGAGTGGAGTGGAGAAGAGTGGAGTGGTGTGAGTGGAGTGGAGTGGAGTGGAGTGGAGTGGAGTGGAGTTGAGTGGAGAGGTGTGGTGTTGAGTGGAGAGGAGTGGAGTGGAGTGGAGTAGAGTGGAGTTGAGTGGTGTTGAGTGGAGAGGAGTAAAGTGGAGTGGAGTGGAGAGGAGTGGAGTGGAGTGGAGTGGAGTGCAGTGGAGTGGAGTGGAGTGGAGTGGAGTGGAGTGGAGTGGAGAGGAGTGGAGTGGTGTTGAGTGGAGAGGAGTGGAGTGGAGTGGAGTGGAGAAGAGTGGAGTGGTGTTGAGTGGAGAGGAGTGGAGTAGAGTGGAGTGGAGTGGGTGTGAGTGGAGAGGAGTGGAGTGGAGAGGAGTGGAGTGGAGTGCAGTGGAGTGGAGTGGAGTGGAGTGGAGTGGAGTGGAGAGGTGTGGAGTGGAGTGGAGTACAGTGGAGTGGAGTGTGTTGAGTGGAGAGGAGTGGAGTGGAGTGGAGTGGAGTGGAGAAGAGTGGAGTGGTGTTGAGTGGAGAGGAGTGGAGTAGAGTGGAGTGGAGTGGTGTTGAGTGGAGAGGAGTGGAGTGGAGTGGAGTGGAGAAGAGTGGAGTGGTGTTGAGTGGAGTGGAGTGGAGTGGAGTGGAGTGGAGTGGAGTGGAGTGGAGTGGAGTGGAGTGGAGTGGAGTGGAGTGGAGTGGAGTTGAGTGGAGAGGTGTGGTGTTGAGTGGAGAGGAGTGGAGTGGAGTGGAGTAGAGTGGAGTTGAGTGGTGTTGAGTGGAGAGGAGTAAAGTGGAGTGGAGTGGAGAGGAGTGGAGTGGGTGGAGTGGAGTGCAGTGGAGTGGAGTGGAGTGGAGTGGAGTGGAGAGGAGTGGAGTGGTGTTGAGTGGAGAGGAGTGGAGTGGAGTGGAGTGGTGTTGAGTGGAGAGGAGTGGAGTGGAGAGGAGTGGAGAAGAGTGGAGTGGTGTTGAGTGGAGTGGAGTGGAGTGGAGTGGGTGGAGTGGAGTGGAGAGGTGTGGTGTTGAGTGGAGAGGAGTGGAGTGGAGTGGAGTGGAGTGGAGTGGAGTGGTGTGGAGTGGAGTGGGGTGGAGTGGAGTGGAGTTGAGTGGAGGGTGTGGTGTTGAGTGGAGAGGTGGTGGAGTGGAGTGCAGTGGAGTGGAGTGGAGTGGAGTGGGTGGAGTGGAGTGGAGTGGAGTGGTGTTGAGTGGAGAGGAGTGGAGTGGAGTGGAGTGGGTGGAGTGGAGTGGTGAGTGGAGTGGAGTGGAGTGGAGTGGAGTGGAGTGGTGTGGAGTGGTGTTGAGTGGGAGGAGTGGAGTGGAGTGGAGTGGAGAAGAGTGGAGTGGTGTTGAGTGGAGTGGAGTGGAGTAGAGTGGAGTGGTGTGGAGTGGTGTGGAGTGGAGTGGAGAGGAGTGGAGTGGAGTGGAGTGGAGTGGAGTGGAGTGGAGTGGGGGGTGGAGTGGAGTGGAGTGGAGTGGAGTGGAGTGGAGTGGAGAGGTGTGGTGTTGAGTGGAGAGGAGTGGAGTGGAGTGGAGTGGAGAGGTGTGGAGTGGAGTGGAGTGGAGTGGAGTGGAGTGGAGTGGAGTGGAGTGGAGTGGTGTGGAGTGGAGTGGAGAGGAGTGGGAGTGGAGTGGAGTACAGTGGAGTGGAGTGGAGTGGAGTGGAGTGGAGTGGTGTTGAGTGGGGAGGAGTGGAGTGGGTGGAGTGGAGAAGAGTGGAGTGGTGTTTAGTGGAGAGGTGTGGAGTGGAGTGGAGGGGAGTGGAGAGGTGTGGTGTGGTTGAGTGGAGTGGAGAGGAGTGGAGTGGAGTGGAGTGGTGTGGAGAGGTGTGGTGTTGAGTGGAGTGGAGAGGTGTGGAGTGGAGTGGAGTGGAGTGGAGTGGAGTGGAGTGGAGTGGAGTGGAGTGGAGTGGTGTGGTGTTGAGTGGAGAGGGTGGAGTGGAGTGGAGAGGGAGTGGAGTGGAGTGGGAGGAGTGGAGTGGAGTGGAGTGGAGTGGAGTGGAGTGGAGTGGAGTGTGTGAGGAGTGGAGTGGAGTGGAGTGGAGTGGAGTGGAGTGGAGTGGAGTGGAGAGGAGTGGAGTGGAGTGGAGTGGAGTGGAGTGGAGTGGTGAGGAGAGGAGTGGAGTGGAGTGGAGTACAGTGGAGTGGAGTGTTGTTGTGTGGAGTGGAGAAGAGTGGAGTGGTGTTGAGTGGAGAGGAGTGGAGTGGAGTAGAGTGGAGTGGAGTGGAGTGGAGTGGAGTGGAGTGGAGTGGAGTGGATTGGAGAGGAGTGGAGTGGAGTGGAGTGGAGTGGAGTGGAGTGGAGTGGAGTGGAGTGGAGTGGAGTGGAGTGGAGTGGAGTGGAGTGGAGAGGTGTGGTGTTGAGTGGAGTGGAGTGAGTGGAGTGGAGTAGAGTGCAGTGGAGTGGTGTTGAGTGGAGAGGAGTAAAGTGGAGTGGAGTGGAGAGGAGTGGAGAGGTGTGGTGTTGAGTGGAGAGGAGTGGAGTGGAGTGGAGTAGAGTGGAGTGGAGTGGTGTTGAGTGGAGAGGAGTAAAGTGGAGTGGAGTGGAGAGGAGTGGAGTGGAGTGGAGTGGAGTGCAGTGGAGTGGAGTGGAGTGGAGTGGAGTGGAGTGGAGTGGAGAGGAGTGGAGTGGAGAGGAGTGGAGTGGAGTGGAGTACAGTGGAGTGGAGTGGTGTTGAGTGGAGAGGAGTGGAGTGGAGTGGAGTGGAGAAGAGTGGAGTGGTGTTGAGTGGAGAGGTGTGAGTAGAGTGGAGTGGAGTGGTGTTGAGTGGAGAGGAGTGGTGTGGAGTGGAGTGGAGAGAGTGGAGTGGTGTTGAGTGGAGTGGAGTGGAGTGGAGTGGAGTGGAGTGGAGTGGAGTGGAGTGGAGTGGAGAGGTGTGGTGTGGTGTTGAGTGGAGAGGAGTGGAGTGGAGTGGAGTAGAGTGGAGTGAGTGGTGTTGAGTGGAGAGGAGTAAGTGGAGTGGAGTGGAGAGGAGTGGAGTGGAGTGGAGTGGAGTGGAGTGGAGTGGAGTGGAGTGGAGAGGAGTGGAGTGGAGTGGAGTACAGTGGAGTGGAGTGGTGTTGAGTGGAGAGGAGTGGAGTGGAGTGGAGTGGAGTGGAGAAGAGTGGAGTGGTGTGAGTGGAGTGGAGTGAGTAGAGTGGAGTGGAGTGGTGTGAGTGGAGAGGAGTGGAGTGGAGTGGCGTGGTGTTGAGTGGAGAGGAGTGGAGTGGAGTGGAGTGGAGAAGAGTGGAGTGGTGTTGAGTGGAGAGGAGTGGAGTAGAGTGGAGTGGAGTGGTGTTGAGTGGAGAGGAGGTAAGTGGAGTGGAGTGGAGAGGTGGTGGAGTGGAGTGGAGTGGAGTGGGTGTGAGAGGAGTGGAGTGGAGTGGAGTACAGTGGAGTGGAGTGGTGTTGAGTGGAGAGGAGTGGAGTGGAGTGGTGTGGAGTGGAGAGGAGTGGAGTGGAGAAAGTTGAGTGGTGTTGTGTGGAGAGGGTGGGTAGAGTAGAGTGGTGTGGAGTGGAGTGGAGAAGAGTGGAGTGGTGTTGAGTGGAGAGGAGTGGAGTAGAGTAGAGTGGAGTGGTGTTGAGTGGAGAGGAGTGGAGTGGAGTGGAGTGGAGTTGAGTGGTGTTGAGTGGAGAGGAGAGGAGTGGAGTGGAGAAGAGTGGAGTGGTGTTGAGTGGAGAGGAGTGGAGTAGAGTGGAGTGGAGTGGTGTTGAGTGGAGAGGAGTGGAGTGGAGGGAGTGGAGTGGAGTGGAGTGGAGTAGTGTTGGTGGAGAGGAGTGGAGTGGAGTGGAGTGGAGTGGAGAGAGTGGAGTGGTGTTGAGTGGAGTGGAGTGGAGTGAGTGAGTGGGGTGGTGTTGAGTGGAGAGGAGTGGAGTGGAGTGGGTGGAGTGGAGTGGTGGTTGAGTGGAGAGGAGAGGAGTGGATTGGAGAAGAGTGGAGTGGTGTTGAGTGGAGAGGAGTGGAGTAGAGTGGAGTGGAGTGGTGTTGAGTGGAGAGGAGTGGAGTGGAGTGGAGTGGAGTGGAGTGGAGTGGGTGGAGTGGAGTGGAGTGGTGGAGTGGAGTGGGTGGAGTGGAGAGGAGTGGAGTGGAGTGGAGTACAGTGGAGTGGAGTGGTGTTGAGTGGAGAGGAGTGGAGTGGAGTGGTGTTGAGTGGAGAGGAGTGGAGTGGAGTGGAGTGGAGTGGAGAAGAGTGGGGTGGTGTTGAGTGGAGAGGAGTGGAGTAGAGTAGAGTGGAGTGGTGTTGAGTGGAGAGGAGTGGAGTGGAGTGGAGTGGAGTGGAGTGGTGTTGAGTGGAGAGGAGAGGAGTGGAGTGGAGAAGAGTGGAGTGGTGTTGAGTGGAGAGGAGTGGAGTAGAGTGGAGTGGAGTGGTGTTGAGTGGAGTGGAGTGGAGTGGAGAGGAGTGGAGAGAGTGGGTGGTGTTGAGTGGAGAGGAGTGGTGTGAGTGGAGTGAGTGGTGTTGAGTGGAGAGGAGTGGAGTGGAGTGGAGTGGAGTGGAGTGGAGTGGTGAGAGTGGAGTGGTGTTGAGTGGAGAGGAGTGGAGTGGAGTGGAGAGGTGTGGTGTTGAGTGGAGAGGAGTGGAGTGGAGTGGGTGAGTGGAGTGGAGTGGTGTTGAGTGGAGTGGAGTGAGTGTGGAGTGGAGTGGAGTGGAGTGGAGTGGAGTGGAGTGGAGTGGTGTGGAGTGGAGTGGAGTGGAGGGTGTGGAGTGGAGTGGAGTGGAGTGGAGTGGAGTGGTGTGGAGTGGGTAGTGAGTGGAGTGGTGTTGAGTGGAGGAGTGGAGTGGAGTGGGAAGAGTGGAGTGGTGTTGAGTGGAGAGGAGTGGAGTAGAGTGGAGTGGAGTGGTGTTGAGTGGAGAGATTGGAGTGGAGTGGAGTGGAGAGAGTGGAGTGGTGTTGAGTTGAGTGGAGTAGAGTGGAGTGGAGTCGAGTGGAGTGGAGTGGAGTGGAGAGGAGTGGAGTGGAGTGGAGTGGGTGGAGTGGAGTAGAGTGGAGTGGAGTGGAGTGGAGTGGAGTGGAGTGGAGTAGAGTGGAGTGGAGTGGAGTGGAGTGGAGTGGAGAGGAGTGGAGTGGAGTGGAGTGGAGTGGAGTGGAGTGGAGTGGAGTGGAGTGGAGTGGAGTGGAGTGGAGTGGAGTGGAGAGGTGTGGTGTTGAGTGGAGAGGAGTGGAGTGGAGTGGAGAGGAGTGGAGTGGAGTGGTGGTTGAGTGGAGAGGAGTAAAGTGGAGTGGTGTGGAGAGGAGTGGAGTGGAGTGGAGTGGAGAGGAGTGGAGTGGAGAGGAGAGGTGTGGTGTTGAGTGGAGAGGAGTGGAGTGGAGTGGAGAGGAGTGGAGTGGAGTGGTGTTGAGTAGAGAGGAGTAAGTGGAGTGGTGTGGAGAGGATTGGAGTGGAGTGGAGTGGAGTGGAGTGGAGTGGAGAGGAGCTGAGTGGAGTGGAGTAGAGTGGAGTGGAGTGGTGTTGAGTGGAGAGGAGTGGAGTGGAGTGGAGTGGAGTGGAGTGGAGTGGAGAGTGAGTGGAGTGGTGTTGAGTGGAGAGGTGTTGAGTGGAGTGGAGTGGAGAGGAGTGGAGTGGAGTGGAGAGGAGTGGAGTGGAGTGGTGTTGAGTAGAGAGGAGTAAGTGAGTGGTGTGGAGAGGAGTGGAGTGGAGTGGAGTGGAGTGGAGTGGGAGTGGAGTGGAGTGGAGAGGAGCTGAGTGGAGTGGAGTAGAGTGGAGTGGAGTGGTGTTGAGTGGAGAGGAGTGGAGTGGAGTGGAGTGGAGTGGAGTGGAGTGGAGAAGAGTGGAGTGGTGTTGAGTGGAGAGGAGTTGAGTGGAGTGGAGTGGAGAGGAGTGGGTGGAGTGGAGTGGAGTGGTGTGGTGTTGAGTGGAGTGGAGTGGAGTGGAGTGGAGTGGTGGAGTGGAGTGGAGAGGTGTGGTGTTGAGTGGAGAGGAGTGGGAGTGGAGTGGAGAGGAGTGGAGTGGAGTGTAGTGGAGTGGAGTGGAGTGGAGTGGTGTGGTGTTGAGTGGAGTGGAGAGGAGTGGAGTGGAGTGCAGTGGAGTAGAGTGGAGTGGAGTGGAGTGCAGTGGAGTGAGTGGAGTGGAGTGGAGTGGAGTGGAGAGGAGTGGAGTGGAGTGGAGTACAGTGGAGTGGAGTGGTGTTGAGTGGAGTGGAGAGAGTGGAGTGGTGTTGAGTTGAGACGAGTGGGAGTGGAGTAGAGTGGAGTGGAGTGGAGTGGAGTGGAGAGGAGCTGAGTGGAGTGGAGTAGAGTGGAGTGGAGTGGTGTTGAGTGGAGAGGAGTGGAGTGGAGTGGAGTGGAGTGGAGAAGAGTGGAGTGGTGTTGAGTGGAGAGGAGTTGAGGGGAGTGGAGTGGAGAGGAGTGGAGTGGAGTGGAGAGGAGTGGAGTGGAGTGGAGTGTGTTGAGTAGAGAGGAGTAAAGTGGAGTGGTGTGGAGAGGAGTGGAGTGGTGTGAGAGTGGAGTGGAGTGGAGTGGAGTGGAGTGGAGTTGGAGTGGAGTGGAGAGGAGCTGAGTGGAGTGGAGTAGAGTGGAGTGGAGTGGTGTTGAGTGGAGAGGTGTGGAGTGGAGTGGAGTGGAGTGGAGTGGAGTGGAGTGGAGTGGAGTGGAGTGGAGTGGAGTGGAGAAGAGTGGAGTGGTGTTGAGTGGAGAGGAGTTGAGTGGAGTGGAGTGGAGAGGAGTGGAGTGGAGTGGAGTGGAGTGGAGTGGAGTGGTGTGGTGTTGAGTGGAGAGGAGTGGAGTGGAGTGGAGAGTGGAGTGGAGTGGAGTGGAGTGGAGTGGAGTGGAGTGGAGTGGAGTGGAGTGGAGTGGAGTGGTGTGGTGTTGAGTGGAGTGGAGAGGAGTGGAGTGGAGTGCAGTGGAGTAGAGTGGAGTGGAGTGGAGTGGAGTGGAGAGGAGTGGAGTGGAGTGGAGTACAGTGGAGTGGAGTGGTGTTGAGTGGAGTGGAGAAGAGTGGAGTGGTGTTGAGTTGAGACGAGTGGAGTGGAGTAGAGTGGAGTGGAGTGGAGTGGAGGGGAGTGGACTGGAGTGGAGTGGAGTGGAGAGGAGTGGAGTGGAGAGGAGTGGAGTGGAGAAGAGTGGAGTGGTGTTGAGTGGAGAGGAGTGGAGTGGAGTAGAGTGGAGTGGAGTGGAGTGGAGTAGAGTGGAGTGGAGTGGAGTGGAGGGGAGTGGATTGGAGTGGAGTGGAGTGGAGAGGAGTGGAGTGGAGTGGAGTGGAGTGGAGTGGAGTGGAGTGGAGTGGTGAGGTGTGGTGTTGAGTGGAGAGGAGTGGAGTGGAGTGGAGTAGAGTGGAGTGGAGTGGAGTGAGTGGAGAGGAGTAAAGTGGAGTGGAGTGGAGAGGAGTGGAGTGGAGTGGAGTGGAGTGGAGTGGAGTGGAGAGGAGTGGAGTGGAGTGGAGTGGAGTGGAGTGAGTGGAGTGGAGTGCGTGGAGTGGAGTGGAGTGGAGTGGAGACAGTGGAGTGGAGTGGAGTACAGTGGAGTGGAGTGGTGTTGAGTGGAGAGGAGTGGAGTGGAGTGGAGTGGAGAAGAGTGGAGGTGGGTGTTGAGTGGAGAGGTGTGGAGTTGAGTGGAGTGGAGTGGTGTTGAGTGGAGAGAGTGGAGTGGAGTGGAGTGGAGTGGAGTGGAGTGAGTGGAGTGAGTGGAGTTGAGTGGAGAGGTGTGGTGTTGAGTGGAGAGAGTGGAGTGGAGTGGAGTAGAGTGGAGTTGAGTGGTGTTGAGTGGAGAGGAGTAAAGTGGAGAGTGGAGTGGAGAGAGTGGAGTGCAGTGGAGTGGAGTGGAGTGGAGTGGAGTGGAGTGGGAGTGGAGTGGTGGAGTGGGAGAGGAGTGGAGTGGAGTGGTGAGTGGAGTGGAGTGTGTTGAGTGGAGAGGAGTGGAGTGGAGTGGAGTGGAGTGGAGAGGAGTGGAGTGGAGTGGAGTACAGTGGAGTGGAGTGGTGTT
>JAUPFR010000329.1:12500-34897 GCA_036925125.1 Oreortyx pictus | reverse complement strand
GGTTGGATTATTTTGTTTTTTAACTGTTGTTACTGCAGTGGGAAGTGCTGTTCGTGTGAAGGAGTCCGGTGCGACGCCTGAAGTGTCCGTGCGGGGACGGGCTCGGGGCTGCCGGGAGATAGAGGGAAATACGGGGGGAAATATTGAGGGAAATGTAGGGGAAATGTGGGGAAAACATAGAGGGAAATGCAGGGGGAAGAGAGAGGGAAATACAGGGAAATAGAGGAGGAATATAGGGGAAAATGTAGGAGGAATATAGGAGGAACATGGAAGGAATATAGGGGGAATACGGATAGAGATAATGGAAAAGTACAAGGGAAATGTTGGGGAAATGTAAGGGGAAAATTAGGGGAAATATATGAAAAGAGAGTGGGAAACGTAAGAGGAACATAGGGGAAAATGTAAGGGAAAATACCGAGGACCACGACCACTCCCCCTCCACACAGCAGAACTTCACCTCGTGCCCGCAGCCGCCCCAGATCCACCTCCCCCCGCAATCCCAGACCTTTCCACCCCCATCTCAAGTTCCTTTGGGCCATTTTGTGCCCCCCAACACCCCCCTCCACCCCCGCAGGATCTCCCACCTATCTCTCCTCAACCTCCCCCGTCCATTTCATTCCCCCCCCCACCCCCCGGCGCTGTCACCTCTCACACCGCTCGGAAACGGAGCGGATTCGATGGCAAAGGGGCCAGAAGTGTTCTGGGTGCCAACGTCGGCTCCTCCCGACCCGGAGGAATGCGAACCGTCGGCCCCTCATCCCGTTTTATGGTGGTCACTTTGGTGGTCAAATTCAAGTGCTGTGACTCCACAGCTGTCTCCTCGGGGCTCCCCCTCGCAGGAAGCGGACAAATCCCAGACTTTAAGCGGATTTAAGCCGCAAAAACGACACCGGGGCTCCATTCGGATGCGTTTACCTACGGGTGGCAATAAGCGATGCGCGCACCTCCAGCACAGACGGCGGTTCCTCTTTATTTCATTTTTTACTGGGGGGGAGAAGGGGTCTACGTGTGCTTTGTTTGGGGTCTGGCTCTGGTCTTTTCAGGCATTTTTTCCATGTCTTTTGAGCCCCGAAAAAGCTCTCGTTCCTCCCCGCTTCGTGCCCGTGCCGTCCGCGTCGGGGTGCGCGGAGCGAAAAACGGACATCAGAGTGGGATTCCCAGTTTGAATCGCGGTGTGAGTTGGAAACGGGGGGGAGTTGGGAGGGGGGATGGGGGGGGGATAGTAATGACGCCCATAAACAATAGCTTCACGTTATTAGTTTGTAGTTAGCATGAAGACCGGTCCATAAAAAGCCAAGCGAACAGCTCGCTGACACTTTAATTAAAAGTTTTGCCCAAAACGACGTCCGAGCCATAAAATAGGGCAGATTACAAACCTGAAGGAAATCCATCTCGGCGGACAGAGCTCTGCCCGTGTATTTCGTCGGCCAAACGGTGCGCTGGGGAGGAAAACACGGCTCATTTCGGGATTACGGACCCATCGATCCGTGTGTCTGTCTCTGTCTCCGCACGCGGACGTTCAGAGAGAGCCCCGACCTCTTCTAAAAGCGCTTTTATGAGAACGGCTCTGCCTCACAGAAAACAGAAAGCCGGGAGGGTGGGAGCCACAAATGAATGGAAAGAGATGGGAAGGAACGCGGTGCTGCGCTGGGTGGGGGTGAGCAGGATTCAACCTGGGAAGAGACACAATTTAGCAAGTGGAGCCGCCATGTTTCCCTGCCAGATTTCCCAATAAAATGCGTAGAAATGCGGCCACGGCGCCCGAGAACGCGGATCCGCGAGCCCGGTGGAATCCCATCGCATTTCTGCCCTAAAACCCTCCGCTCCTCTGCGAGATGCGCTCCGGCTGCTCCGTTCCACGAAAACACCTTTATTTATCCCTTCCAACCCCACCACACCCCTCCTCTGCAGAATGGCAGCATATCTGGGCATTTATCGGAGCCCGCAGGATGTCTTTCCCCCCCCCCCCAAAACCCATCCCAGTTTCTATCCCTCTCCCCCACTCGGCCAAACCGGGGCGGCGAACACCAGCGCGGGGGTCTTGCATTGAAACACAACGACAACCAGGAGAGAAAAAGGAGCAGGGACGTGTCCAGGGGTTGACAGCTGCAGTAGGGACACCCGAGCGGGGCCCGAGCTCCTGAGGCTCTTTTTGGGGTGAAGGATTCTTTTTGTCGGGGGGAGAAGCGAAAGCCCCTCTGCCGCACCCCCCTCCTCGCACACACACCCGCACAGCCCGGCTTTTCCCGGTGAAGATGAGGGCTCCAACGAGGGGCTGAGGTTCTCCTTTTTCCCCTCTCGCTGTCCGAATGGATCGCGGCTCCATCTGACGTGAGGTTCTCGATCATTCGGCCGGCACCGACTCCGTCCCGTGATGGGGTTTGCTTCGGTTTGATGTGGGACAGCCCAACTCCTTTTTTTCCTTCTCTCCTTCCTCCACTGGCGGTGCTTTTCAACCCTTCCGTATTATTTCTTTTTTTTTTTTCTTTTTTTTTTTTTTTATTTCAAGAGATCGTTCCAGAAAAATGTAAAGAAAAAAAGAAAAAAGATAAGAATACCGAGGGACCCTGAGGGTCACCCCGAAAAGGAAAGGGCAAAATACCCAGGCTGCGGTCTTTCTGCTTCTGCTCCGCAGCGAAATGCCGTGAACAACAATTCCCACCTCAGAGGGTTCCCCGTGCAGGTGAAAACCCGATTCCAGCCCAATGGTTGCCACGGTTTTCTCCCGGGGAGGACTTTGGGAAGGGAGAGCCGCCCTTCGCATCCCGACTTCGGGTGCAGGAGGGGCTCGTGCTTTCAGGTGGGGGCTTTGGGGGGGGGGGTCATTTTGAACGTGTACGGGTATCTTTTGGAGGCAGTTGTTGGCGACAGTCGCGACATCGCGGCTGCACTTCGGCGTTCGCTGTTTGTTTCGCGTGGAAACGAGGAGGGACGGAGGGAGAGGCGGCTCTCGGGGCACGGAGGGAAGACAAACGACTTTAATAAGGGGATCTTTTTTAATTCGGCTGGAGGAATAAACGAGGAGAGCACTGCTGAAAGTGCACGCATTGATTGGCGATAAACAATTGCATTAAATATTCAATGCGCCTCTCGGACGGAATAAATATTTAACCAAACGTTCAAGGAGCTTTTCGAGTATTTACCCGACACCGACCCGGTTCGTTTGTCCTGCCCCTTGATCTACGACTTATTCGATAGCAAAAGTCATTCAGGCCGGCCTGCTTTCCCCTCAAAACTTCAGAACTTCGCCCGATCCCCCGCGCACGGCCACTGCTTAAACGGTGTCTCCGTCGCTCCGGGCCGTGCCAACGGGCGTGATGTATAGTTGGTGTGCACATAGAGATCAACATAATTAGCGTATGTTAGGAGCTTGTTAATTAGCACCACCACCACCACCACCCCCCCCCCCCCCCGCGCTCCCAGAGCGATGGAGGTTTCGCCGTCGTTTTGCAGCGCAGCTGCACGGAGCGCTCACCCCGACGGGGCCAAACGTTTCCAAACTTACTTACGTTTTTCCCCGTGATATTACATTGATTTACCTAAAGCCTGTTCGGGAACGCTTCTAAGAGAGGGATAGGATAGAAATAATCATCATAATAAATTACAGTAATCACCGTAATTAAAATATTACAAAGGGCGAAGAGGGAAGGGAAAAAAAAAAAAAAAAAACCAACCCGGTCCGGGCTCCTTAAGACCCTCCCTCTCCCCCCTCCCCTCCGCAGCCCCGATCGCCCCCACCCCATCTCCAAATCCCGCTGAAAGCAGAAAGCAGAATCCGAATGGGAAGGAGAGGAGGAAGGGAAAGAAAAAAAAAAAAAAAAAAAAAAAGGCAACTTGACGGCCGCCCCTCGTAGTTGTTCTGCTGTGAGCGCCTACGAGGGGTGTGCCTTCGGGAAAATGCATACAGATCTGCCATTGATTTTCATAATGTTTCTGCGGTGTTTGAAAACCAATCGTTTGAACCTCTGAGATCTTACCTAAGTGAACCACTCCTACGCATCTAAGTGCTCCAAACTGATATATGACAATATCTACTTTGGATCACGTGTTCCTCCGGAGCGACTAAGACGGATCGCGCGTCATCTCGCCTTCCCAAATTTTTTCCCCTCCGCACATCGGATCCAAAACATCTATCTATAGGAGCGAGAAAAGGAGAAAGATGTTTAACTCAGTGAATCTGGGCAACTTCTGCTCCCAGTCGCGTAAAGAGAGGAGCGCTGAGTTTGGAGAGCGGGCGGGTTGCGCTTCCAACCTCTACCTCCCGAGCTGTACCTATTACGTCCCCGAATTTTCAACTGTGTCATCTTTCCTGCCACAGGCCCCCTCTCGCCAAATCTCCTACCCGTACTCCACCAACCTCTCGCAGCCCGTGCGAGAGGTCTCCTATGGTCTAGACCCCTCCAGTAAATGGCACCATAGAAGCAATTACGCGTCGTGTTATTCCGCAGAAGATCTGATGCATAGAGAGTGCATCCCGCCTTCCACCATGACCGAAATGCTAATGAAAAACGAGAGCGCGTACAGCCACCACCACCCCAGCTCCAACCACCCGGCACCGACGGGATTCTACGGCGGCATGAACAAAAACACGGTCCTGCCCCAAGGCTTCGACCGCTTCTTCGAAAACGCTTATTGCGGGGCGGAAAACCCGACCGAGAGCTGCGGGCAGAAGGGAGAGGGCAAAGGGGAGGCTGAGCCCCAGAGCCACGCGCTGTCATCCCGCGGAGAGACGGGGATGGACCCGGAAGACGAAGAGGAGAACACAACTCCCGGCTCTTCAGCCTCGTCCTCCTCTGTCAACAAGGAAGGGAGCAAAAGCAGCAATTCGAGTAGGTAGAGCAGTAAACGGAAAGGTTAAGGGACTAGCCCGCGTGTTTTGTCGGTCAAATTTTATGTGGAGTTTTATAAGCATTCAAAGGATTTTATTATAACCTACAAAGCTCTTTCTTCCAACGAGAAGAATTTTTACGATGGGAAAAGCTCTTTGGAAAAAAAAAATAATAATAAAAAAAAAAAAAGAAGGAGATGTTAGGCAGCAGACACGGCATCTCAGAGTCTGTGAAATTTTAAAAGCACGCCGTCGTGACAAATATTAACTTTGATCATGAACTTACATGAGCATTTTAAAAGGATTTGGTCCCGGGTTGCGGAGGGTAAAAGGCAATTGGGCAGAACACTGCTCCGCTGCCTGCGCTTTCTTGCAGGCGCTGAGATGCGTGCGGTGCGTGGCTTTTATATATATATATATATATATATTACATTATTATCCTTTTTTTTTTTTCTATATTATAAATTAAAACTGTATGGTGAGTCTTTCCTCTCGGTGGGGGTGTGGTGCTGAGGGCGTGGGGGGGGTGGGGGGGGGCGGCAGAGGGGGGGTTGTTGCTGGAGAGCTGCGGCATCCGCGGAGCGTTGGCTCAGACGTTCTGTTGTGAGTGTGCTCTCCCCGAGGCCGGAGCACATCCCGGCTTTGTCCGACCGACGTGCGCTGCTTCGCTCGGCTCCGCTCTCTGCATTCACTCGCATTTCCAGGCGGCTTTTAAAGCGCTCCATCCAGGCGACTTTGAGAGCCAGGGCTGAGCGTGGGGCTCTTTTATTTTTTTGGCACGGGGGAGGGTTGTTTTGTTTCCCTGTTCGCTTTCGTGAGCAGCAGAAAGTCCCCTTTTGCAGCTCAGATGCGAAGTTCTCTTTGACTTTGATTCCTTTTTGCGTGTGTGGCGAGGACTGGAGTTAATCAAAAACTTCTGCGGAACATCATATCTAGTTCCTATAATTCCGACCTCGCTCACGCTGTTTCTATACAGATAACAGATTCGCAGCCGCGCTCTGGTTTTTTTTTTTTTGGGGGGGGGGGTGTTTTTTTTTTTTTTCCAGCAGCCAGCTCCAGCCCCGCTGCCTCCAGTCCCGGGCTGCTCTTTGTCAAAATAATCTCTCAGCACAGAAAATGCAGCTGCACGAGGGTCCCTTCGTGGCTCTCGAAGCCCGTGCGGTGGGGAAAGCGGTTGCTAAGACCCCGTGTCCCCTCACCTCCGCGCTGAGGACCTCTCCCCGAGGTCCGTGCCCCCCCCCCGGCCCCCATTTATGCGATCAGCGCGGAGCTGAGGCCGTGAGTTGCGTTTCCTTGGGATGTTTACGCTGCCTTCTGGTTCTTTTAAGGTGCTCCCCGAACGAGGAAGAAGAGGTGCCCCTATTCGAAATTCCAGATCAGAGAGCTGGAGAGGGAATTCTTCTTCAATGTCTATATAAACAAAGAGAAGAGGCTCCAGTTGTCTCGGATGCTGAATCTCACTGACCGACAGGTTAAAATCTGGTTTCAGAACAGAAGAATGAAAGAAAAAAAATTAAGCAGAGACCGCCTGCAGTATTTCTCTGGAAATCCCTTATTGTGAACATCTTTTTAATCCCCTCTGCTGACGAAGTGTTGGTGTTTTGGGAAGGAACGCGTGGCTTTGCCTTTTTCAGCCGACAAAGCAACCTCAAAGTTTAAAGCCTTTTCGTTACTTACATTTCTATGTCTGGGACAGTTCAGAGTAACAAAAGGAGTGAAACGTTCTTTCATTTACCAAACCGCTCAAGGACTCGAAATTCCATGAACATTTTATTTAACTTTTTTTTCTTTTCTTTTCTTTTTTTTTTGCCTGAACGAGATGGGATTTCTCCCTTCCCCCCACCTCCCCCTTTCTTCTTTCTCCTCCCCCCCCCCTTTTTTTTTCGCTTTTAATTATTATTATTATTATTATTATTATTTTGATGGCGATGATGATGAGCCGCCCCGTCCCTCCGAACGCATCGCATCGCTCTGCGGGTTATCACCACCGCAGTGACTTCAGAACGCAGCTGTGTTACCCCAAGAGCGGCCAAAGTCTCCCTGTGGGATCACATCCCTTCGTCTGGGGGTGAGTGTGAGCGTGTGTGCGTGTGTGTGAGTGTGAAGCGCACCCACGCGTGTGTCCCCGTGTGTGCGTGTGCACCTCTGTGTCCTTCCTCCTCCCCATGGCCAAGAGCCGAGCCTAATTTAAATCCCTGTCCCTAAGCAGAAGGAAGACTCTTACTCCCCCCCTCCCACCCTCCCCCACGCACCCTTTATATGTATATGAATATATACATGCATACATACACGGGACTCTGCCTGTGTGTGTGTATATACATGTATTCTGTGAGATTCACGTTGAGTGGGAAGTGTGCGTGGAGTGGGAAGTGCGTGTCTGTGTGCGTGTGTATGGGGGGGGTTGAAACCAGGCGAAAAGATGTTTGCAATGACCGAAATGGTTTGTAAATACATTTCGTAGAGAATTTTTTTTTCTTTTCTGTTTTTTTCCTTTCTTTCTTTTTTTTCTTTTTTTTTTTTTTTAACGTCTGGAAATGGGAGACGAAAACCACGAGAGAGAGAACAACAACGACAAAAAATCCTGAAAAAAAAAAAATCCTGGAAAAAAAAATAATAATGATAATTCTTTGTGTATGTAAAGTGAGACCCCGGAATCCTCTGTGAAATTCTGTGGCAAAATAAAGACATCGCAAGCTGTTCTACATTATGATTTTATTTGACCCTTTTATTAGAATCTCCCCCTTAAATGCCTCTTTGCGGTCATTGCGGTGCGGGTTTCTTCTGTCGGCCTTTAAATACCTGCAAACATCTCCGAAATATCGTCATCCATATTCATGGTGCTGAGATCTGCTCCGAGGAGCGGACTTGGCGGACCCCTCCGCCTCCGAACCCGCATTTTCAGCGATGCTTTCGATGGATGGGGTTTTCCCTCGGCCCTGAGCTCGGCTCCAGACGCCCGCCTCTATTTTCCGGCCTCAATTCCTCTTTTTTTTTTTCTGCGTTTTATTTTATATTCATCCTTTTTTTTTTTTTTCCCGATCCCTTCCGGTGATCTTTCTGTCTCTTTTCACGAAACTGAAGGCGCCGAGGAGAGGACCCCGCACCTTCTCCCTGCAGAGCACAAATGCAAAGTCAAGTCCTTCGATTCCCGCTGAAGGAAAACAAGTTCAATCCCATGCACCGTGATTTTTCTTTCCCCCCTGTTCTCACAATGACTTTTTTTCCCCCTCTCTCGCACCGACACAGCGTTTTCGAGGACAAAGAAGACGCAGCGCCTGAGTTTGGGGTCAATGCTGCGGTTGGAAGCGTTGTTTTGGGGGGGGGTGGTTAGGAGGGGGCCAGGTCGCCTCTCGCCTCAATGTGAAGCGATGGGATCGTGCATATGGACGTGAGGGGGGGGTGGGGGGGGTCGGATGGGTGTGGGGGGGGGAGGGAGTGGTGTGACAAAAAAAAAAAAGAAGAGGGGATGAAAAAAATAAACACCGAAACCGGCAGCAAAGAAACAACGCGTCGTATTCCCATCCACTGAGCGTGGTCCTGTAAAATCCCCATCCTCGCTTTTAAATACAGCCCTTGTGGAATGAAAGCGCTTTGATGGTGTCTTCTGATTTTATTTGACAGCGGTGGGAGGATTGGGGGGGGGGGGGAGGAGGAGAAGGGCTGGGGGGGAGGATTAAAACAAATCGAACCGTCCGAAACGCGCTCCATCCGCGCACACGCGGACCCCAAAAGGAGAAGGGATGGGAACCGAGTTCGGTTCTCGTGATAGAGCCGTCCCTCCGCCACGAGAGGATGTCGGCGGGGATGTTTCTCATTAACAGAGTGGGAAAGGGAGGGGGGGAAAGAAAGAAAGAAAAAAAAAAAAAGGCGGGGAGGTGTGGTGGAAGAAAGGGGGTGGGGGATGGCGAAGAGCCGCTTCATTTTCTCGTATTTATTCATTATTATTTTGGGGGGGGGGGGGGGGGAATAAAAAGCACGGGCTGAAAGGACAATTGTCCCCGGTTGGAAATGTCACCCCGAGGGTTTCCCTTCGGATAAAATAAGGGGAGGGGTCCGAGCATGGGGGAGGGAGGGGGCGGGGGGGGGGGAGAGGGGCAGGAGCCATCTTCCCGCACCGCGCACTGGGCCACCCCGCAGCACCTCTCTTTAATGAGTGTTTGCCAAAGCTTCCCAAGGTTAGGAAAACCAGGGAGAGGTGCAATGAGGTGCACCTCGCGGGGTCAGAGCGGCAGTTAATGCTCCGTAACAGCAGCGGCTGTCCGGACAAAAGCGCCTCGTCTAGACATTGTAATAAAGGCTGCAGCACTAAACAGCTTAATTTTTCTTAATTACCCCGTCTGGCTAAAGGGAAAGACTTCCGCAGTAAATAGTAAACAAATAAGGGAGTCTTGCCCGGGGATTTTTTTTTCTCTCTCCCTCCTTCTTCCACCCCCCCCCTCCTCACCCCACCCCGCCTCCCCCCCCAGCCCCCCCCCCCCCACAAAGGCCCCAGTTCAACTGCAGCACAATGAAACTGTAGGCCTAGTTCAAAGTTTTCGCGAGCTAAAATGGAATGCCAGTTGTAAAACCCAAGTTTATAGACCATGTGGGAGTTTACAGCAGCATTAAGCACCAGTGCCATGTAGGAAAAGGGCTGTTAATGTCGTGGGGAGGGGGGGGGGGGGCGGCGGAGGGGCTGCGGGAGGTGGGGGGGGAGCACACACGCTGGGGGGGCTGCGGGGACCACTGGGGAGCCTGAAGGCAGAGAGGGGATGGGACACACGTGTGTCGGCAGCACCTATGTGAGGAGGGGACGCGCGGGGGTTTGGGGGTCGGTTCGCAGGGAAGAGCCAAAGGCCAAAAGCCGCCATCGAGAGGGGACATCCCGAGCCCCGGCGGGGACGCGGAGGTGGGAGCGAGACCCGCAGGAAGAAAAATGTGAATATATGATGTCTTTGAACTTCAATAAAGTCAAGTCCATCACCTTTAACCCTTTTGTAATAAAGCGGAATCGGAGTGGGTCGCGGCTCCGCGGCCGCCCCGCCCCCGAGGACAGGGAGGGGGAGGGGGGGGGGACGGGAGAGGGGGACCCACATTTCCCCCCGAAAAAGAAAATAATCATCAAATCCCATCCCACCCGTTTATGACGCCCCATATTTAACTCCGCCGCGCCGCATTTAATGCATTTCGAGGCGGGTTTAACACGCGCGGCGCACACTCTTTATGATCGCCATAAACCTTTTGATATCTCAACGCACGAAAAAAAAAAAAAAAGTTTTTATAACTTTGTTTGGCGTAAAAGTTTTACAAGATTCCCCTCCTTACGCAGATTCTCTCTTTTTTTTTTTTTTCCCCCAATTCTTATCATTTTAATCATTTTTATTTCTTTTGCAATCTCGCCAGCACGCGTTGAGGGTCCTCCATCGGATAACTCCGTCCCTGTTTGGGTGTCCACCACGACGGCGGTCCCCCCCCCCCCCAAAAAAAAAAAAAAACTGGGGGAGAGCGCACCTTAATGACACCCGGACTAATGACGAAGGCCCTCTGCATGGGACGTGCGACCCAACCTGTTTCCTATCGCTGCCCGGATTTTCATCCACGACATCTTGGGCGCAGCTCCGGCTTACTTTGTTGTGAAATATTGCAGAGAGCGAAGGAGGAGAGCGGGGGGGGGGGGGAACGGGGTGGGGGGGGGGAGGCTGACTCCTAATTGGCTTCTTGCGGGATAATAATGTTCACTTAATGTCGGCTCCCATACAAAGCAAACCATTTCCATTTTTTGGCTGGGGAGGGAGAAGGGGAGGTGATGCTGGCTTTGGGGGGGGGGGGGAATAATCCGCCGTGTGAGCTGCAACTGCGGAAGGAAAGTGTCCAGGGATCGTCATTGTGCTGCCCGGGGCCGCGCACACCCGCGCGCACCCGCAGCACCTTTGGCACGCACCGCACACCTCGTTCAGCACCGTTTGCACACGCAGCACCGTTTGCACACCCCTGAAGGTGCCCCGGGCTCGTAACCTTGACGGTGAGTGTGCAAGGAGCCGTCCCGAGACGAAACCTCCTCGGTGACACGTCAATAAAGCAACTTCGCAGAAGCACTCAGCAAGAGCGGCACACAACAGCCGCGGGGGGAAATGCGGCCTTTTGACCATTTGCACTTTTTCCTCTCGGGTTTGACGTTGGTTTTGCAGCTCGGCCAGAGCCGGGATTAGAAAACAGGCGAAGAAGAAAGGCGGTGGTTTTGGCAAGAGGACGCGGAGTCGACCATCAATCGAGCTAATCCTCGCCTGCGGATCGCGGGGTGGACGCGTTTATTTGTGTCCGAGGAGCTGTTGGAGCCGTTCCCGACGGAGGGATGGGGCCAGCAGCGGTGCCCCCCCCCTTCCCCCCCGGGCCCGGAGTCCCATCCCGATCCCGGTGGCCCATAACCTTCGGAAAAGCGATCAGACGCGGTCTCCCGAAGAAGCTCCGTGCGGAGTTTGGGCTGAAACATGGGAGAGCGGGGAGGGAGGGGGGCGGGGGGGGGGGGGGGAAGAGACTTCGGGGGAAAGGTCGCAGATTTGAAGCGAAGGGTTTGTAAAGTCGGGCTTCGGTTTTTTTTTTCACCCCAACCCCCTCTTCCAATGTAATGGTTTTTACAGTTAGCGTTATTAATCGCCGTCCCCAAAACTGGAGCGAGGGGAGGGGGGGGGTATTGCGGGGGGAACTACCCGAGAAAATAGGAAACGATGACTTGTATGATTTTGCCCCAAAATGGCGGCTCATTAAGGCCTTCTCCGCCTTTCATAAAGTTGGGGATCTGCGGATGCGCAGCATATGTGGGACCGAAGCACGTTCCTCTGCTTTTGATAACTCCTAAATTACAACATGAAACCACGAGAATGCGGTTTGCGACCTCATAAGCTTTTCTTTCTTTTTTTTTTTTTTTTTTGTCTGGAGCGGAGGCATTAAGGCTGCAGCACATTGCTGATGCAGCCCATAAAAAAAGAAAAAAAAAAAAAAGAAAAACAACAAAAAACTTTATTCATTTTCGGAGAAGAAAGAAAAAAAAAAAAGGAGGGGGACAGAAGGGGAAAGAATGAATGTAAACATTACAATTGTTTATGTGCTACAAGTAGCGGAGTAAATTCGTTCGTTTTAATTGTGAAAAAGCGGCCTCAGCCCTTCCCTGGAATGAAGTGATAGGGGCTCTGCGGAGCCGCAGCCCTCTGCTCCAAAGATGTGTTTGATATAAACCGTATGTGAGGGCGCAAACGACGGCCGAACTCTGTGTTCGGGGCCGCGAACAGCGGGAGATGAGGAAAGCAGAAGATCCCCGCGGTTATCTCCCAGACGATAATTCCAGGTACGGAAAATAAAAATGCAAAAAAAAAAAAAAAAACCACCACAGAAATACGAATAAAAATAAATAAAGGAGACTCCCGGTGATTTTGTTTGATTTCTGTTTTTATTTTTGACGCCAAATTCTCTCCCCGTCCATGTGGTTCTCTGCAGTCTCGACCCCGAGCGGCGGTGCCGCCGATGTTTGGAAGGTGGAGAGCCTCAATTTGGGGGATCCGCGGCCCGACAAAGCCCCACAGCTCCCGTACCCGCAGGTCATTCCACGGCTGGAGGTGTGAAATCGGATTTGATTCCGATAGATAGACGAATTTTACCACCACCGCCCCTCGGATCGCTCTTTCCACCAGAAAGGAGAGCGCTGAGCGCCCGTCCCCGCGCTGCTCCCCGGCGATAGCGGTCATTGGAGCACCGATGTCCACTCGGGAGCGCTCCACGGAGCGGAGCAGCCGCCCCACGCAGCACAGATATGGAAAGAAACCTTTTTCTTTTTTTTTCTTGACGCGAAAATTCGGAGTTTTTGGACGGGGATTTGCGCTGAGCTCCCGGAGCCGCATTGCGGCCCTTCCCTCTCTCCTCGCGGGTTTTTACCTTTGCGTTACTCCGCTCCTCTTTCACCTCTCTTTTTTTAACTGTTATCGGGGACTCTCCGCGATCCCGTACTTCTCCTCATCTCCGTCCGACGCTCCGTTCCTCCCCCGGCTCCGAACTGCGGCGCGGCCGCGAGCTTTGCCCGCACACAAACACCTTTCATTCCCCAACAGTGCCACAATTCCCATTTCCAAAGCTCTGCGAGAAACAACCCCCCCAACCCCACCCCCCCACCCCGCTCTTTCTTTCTTCTTTGGGGTGAGGGGAGGATGGAGGGGGGGGGGGGAGGTGTGATACTGAAGTTTGTTGGAAAAAATTCACGGAAACGTTTCAACCCCGAGTAAACTCTTCCCAAATCCCCGGGTCACCTTCCTGCTCTTTCCCATCTATGAATTACGCCGCGCAAATTCGGTCCCCGTGATCAAAGGAGGGGTCCCGGGCTCCGAGCGCAATTCGGGTCCCCGCAGCCCTCGATGTTGGGGGTCGAACAGCTCCAACACGGTTTTCAGTACCACCTCAAGGAACATAATATCATTCCATAACTCTTTGACTTAAGTTACTCCGAAAGAAGGAAGCGGGGTAAGAGGGATTGTAAAGTTTGATAGATTTCTTGTGGTGATAGTTTACAGTTTCTAAGCCAACATATAAAGGCGTGGGTTTTATTTTTGCATCGCTGTTATTGTACTCCAGTGTACTTTGTCATAAATCAGAATTATTTCCGCTACAACGCGGGGCATAATGCCGGGCAGAAATACAAATTTAAGGTAATCATTAAAGTGTTGCTACCAAATACTTCCTCCAAGCGAAAATGAATGTTTGTCATAAAACGGCAAGAAAACTTGCTAAAAAAAAAAAATCAAATCAAATCAAATACAATGGGCGTGAGGAGCGCTTTCCTCCGCATAACTCACGGTTAAATAATTAGATTGAAAAGGGGACAGGTAAAAAAAAAAAAAAACACCACGCCGAAGTCTGACGGATCCTTTGTCTTCTTCCAATGGTCCGCACTGACGCAGTGCTGCGCCAGAGGGGCATCGCTGTCCCTCTCCCCTCGGCTCCCCTCGTCCCTCCGCTGCTCTGGGGACGTTGTAGGGCGGCTGTGGCTCTGGGGACAATGGGAGGACCCGGGCCCGTCCCCATCCTCCGTTGGGCCGCCGTCCGCTTTGGGGTTCCGACCCGAGGACGGTCCTCGTCCCGGAGCTTTGGATCCGCGTCCCCGAAAAGTGTGTAAAACCCGAAGTGTGTTATCGAAGCCCTCACGGAGTGCAGAGGTTTCCCCTTTTAAGTTTTAATAGCGTTTGTTGGTATTTATTTTCTGTAATTAGAGCCAAGCATTTTTCCCAACGGGGGTTCCACTTAGGCTGATGAATTTTATTTCCCTTCCCATTAATGACCCATGTTTATCATACTTCTAATTATTTTGAACCTTAAACAATATTCGCTCGCCCGGAGACTCCTCCGCGCCGCTCTCTGAATGCCAACTCGCGGCCCAAAAAAGCCCCATCCCGGCCAACTTCTGCATGACCCCCGCGGAACCTTTTGACCAACGAAATGGTTTTCCACCTCCTCGGCCCTTTTCGCTCCCGAAGATGCTGACGAGCAACTTGAGGAGCTGCTCCCGAACCGCCCCAACGCTGCAAAACGCGGTGACCGAACCCCCCACCCCCCCCACCCCGTGCGCGGTGTAAATCTCCGTTTTACACTCCCAGCATTTACACGTTCATCAGAGATGGGGATTCCACCATCGCTCTCCCTTCTCGGAGAAGCTTTGCCCGGGGTGATACCCTCCTCGAGGAGGAGAAAATTCGGATTTAACGTCAACGTTTCCCCGTGATGTGCTCTGAGCGATTCGTCCGCGTCTCCTGCGAGAAAAGCGCGCAGAGAGATGGGGCGAAAAATCGGGGCAACACGTTTAACCTCGGGGCGGACGAGGGAGGAAGAGAAGAGGACAAATTTCGGTGTCTCCCCCCCCCTCCCCGCCCCAAAAATTAAGCCAAAAATGAAGCACGCGTGGAACTGTTCCTCTGAGCGGTGTGAATCGCTGAGCGGCCGCATCGGCTGCAAAAGTAAAGTCGAAAAGGGGGGGGGGGGAAAATCAAACTGGGAAACGGGGGGGGGGGGAAGGGGGGGTGGAAAGCAATATAACACAAAATTGCGTTGGTCTTTAATTTCATCACCTATAAATGAGAAAATATTGGCTCCCACACTAAAGTTTTATCCTTTGCTTATAAATATTATGTGGAATTTTCGTTGGATATCATAAAACCGAACGATTTCTATCAAACTGTTTTAAAAAGACCTATGCAGATAACACAAATAGAGGCAATAAAGTCGCAAATAGCTTTCCAGGGGAACCAAATGGCGTCTGCAGCCGACGAAAAGCTTTTACTGTGCAGGAGGAGAGCACGCGAAATCGGGGAGCGGCACTGGGAGGCTTTCTCGGCCTAAGAGACGGGAACTGGTGGCACTGGTGCGGAGGGGAGACCCGCACGTCCTCCCACCGTGAAGCCGAGGGGGGGGGGTGGGGGGGATGGGGGGGTTTACGGCCCCGCTTTTGGTAATCTTTGGGAAAACAGGTTTTGAGACGTGAGAATATTTCGGCGGGACTCCGCTCCGAACCGTTACAAATCACCCAAACGGTCAAGTTCCACTTTCTGTGTTACAATGAACTTTTTTTTTTTTTCCCCACTATTTTGCTCCCTTTCCTTTTCTTTCCCCATTTTTTCCCTTCTTTATTTTTTTTTCTTTTTCTCCCCTTATCTTTGTTTTTTTTTTCCTTTTTTTCCCTCCTCTCTCTTTTTTTTTTCTTTTTATTTTTCACGTCTCCCCCTCCCTCCCCCCCCCCCTTTTTTTTTTTTTTTTCCACACGGAAGGTGACGTTTTCTTCTTTGTGGCGTTTTCTTTTTGTTTCCCTTGAAAATGACTCTGAACCCGTCTCTTTCTGACCGTAATGATCTTGAAATTCTCCGCTATCGCGCTTTTTCATTTCTTTATTCTCCATCGCCCTCAGCCGCCATCAGACTTCGCCCGCCAGCACTACGAAAAGCCGAGGGGGGAAAAAAAAATGGCTAAAAAAAGAAAACAAAATCTTACGGAGCTCAATGCTCCATTTGTGAAATACCCCACAAAGAGAGGAGCGCTGGGGACGGAAGGTAACCACGAAGGTTTCGATCCCGTCTCACTGAAGGCACCAAATCCCGCTCGGAAATGGTGCAATTTAAAAGCGAACGCCACAACTTGAGCGCCCATTGCGCACACAAAAGAGGAGAGAGGATATATTGGGGGGAGGGAAAAGGAAAAAAAAAATAAAGTAACTTTCCTCTGGCTGCCTCCATCGGGAAAACACAAACGTGTACGCGTGCACTGCTACGCAGTGAAACCCACGCAAAACGGGGACCTTGCAGTTTGCAAATCTTTCTGCGTGGTGTGCACCGAGTCCCACGTTGGGGGCGGTTTGTTGTTGTGTTGGGTTTTCTTGTTTTTTTTCTCTCTGTCTCTCCCCCCCTGGTTGTAATTTCCCGAAGGGAGACACAGAGGGAAAGAGAAGGAGATAGAGAGAGGGGAGCAACCCCACGGCCGCAGCCCCCCTCGGAGCCCCTCGACCCCCGCGTTCCCCCCACGAGGAATTCCTGTGCGCGGCACCACAATGCCATCGCGGCGCAGAAACTGAGGGCGGTTGGGAATGAAAGTGGATAATTAAAAAAAGCTGCGTCCTCCGCTGAAGGGAACGGCAAAAGCCGAGGGGGGAAGCGGGGGTACGAGGAGCCGACCTTCTCCTTCGTGAGACGTACGAATAAAATAGATTAAATCCAATCATAAAAATCAAACGCGCCGTTTTTTTTGTGGGGAGAATATCCGACCTGCTGAAGGAACCCGTGGATTTCGGGGAGCGTGGGGTGAAAGGATCGAGCGGATCCCTCGTTTCTGCCCCGTTTTTATCCCCCGCTTGCTCCCTCGAAGCGGCAAAAACAAAGCGGCTCCGATCGCTTCCCCCCCCCACCCCTCCCCGGGAACCCCAAATCCCCTTCATTAGGACCCAAAAACGAGCAGAGATGGGAGAAACGAGGGCAGCTCGATGGGGCGGAGGGGGGCGAGGGGGGGGGACCGTGGGGCGGCCGAGAACGAAGGAGAGAAAGTGATGGTGGGGGGGGGGGGGAGGAGAGGCAACAATTAAAATTACGATTGCTTTTGGGGTGCAAAGAGGTAACTGCGAGAAAGCACGGAGCAGAAAAAAAGGGGGTGGGGGGGAAGGAGAGTGGGGAGCGATGGGTTTTTTTAATATAATTTTCACCCCTCTCCCCATTTTATTTATTTATTTTTCTGGGGGAATAACAATAATAAAGAAAAACAAACAAAACATCCGATTTTTTTCGATTTTTTTTTTTAATGGGGGGGAATCTATCTGTCTACTTATGTATCTATCATCTATCTACCTATCTATACATTTTTTTCCCCTTGCCCCCTTTTCCACGCGGGGCTCCGTTGGTAAACAAACGGGCGGGAGGGGAGCGGGGTTGGGGGGGGGGTGGGGGGGCGGAGGGGCTCTCTGCCTTTGTTCAACGTGAAGGTCCCGGCCCGGTGCTGGCAGATGTCGCTGTTGCTCCACCGGTGCCGCTCCCGGTCCCGACAACTTGACCCCCGTGACGTCGGCCCCGTCTGAATCATCAAGGCCATTTTCAATCCTCATTGGCCTGGGCATCACGTGGGGGGGGTGGGGGGGGGGACCGATGCGTGGATAATTATGGTGCTTGATATTTTTTCCCCCTAAAAAAAAGATGTCAGCCCCTGGCTGGAGTATTCCTCCTTAAAAACCCTCTCTGAAAATGTCATGTCCCAACAATGTGACTTCTAACTCGTTTTTGATGGACTCGTTGGCCGGTACCTGTAGAGGGGAGAATTATTCCTCCAGCCAAGGGATGTACATGCAGCCTGGGAGCGATTTCAGCTGCGGAGTCATGAGGAACTGTGGAATTATCCCGTCTCTTTCCAAAAGGGACGAGGTGAATAGCGCTACCTTGTCTCTCAGCACCTATCCATCTTACCTTTCTCAGCTAGACACTTGGTGTGACCCCAAAAATACGTACAGGATCGAGCAACCTGTTGCAAGACAGCTCCCATCCTGCTCCTTCCCAACCAATGTCAAGGAAGAGAATGTTTGCTGTATGTATAACGCTGACAAAAGGGCTAAAAATGCCACAGAGGCAGCCCTCTACCCCAACCAAATGCCTGAGCCTTGCCTAAATGACCATGAAGTCCCCGTTCCTAGCTACTACCGAACAAGCCAAGGTTACCCCTCCATGGAGAAGACGTCAAACTGCAGCAATCCAAATGAGTTTGAGGCAAGTTTTGAATCCAGGGCGAGCCTGAACCCAAGGAACGAGCATCTGGAACCAGCACCACCACCTCCTCCTCCTCCTCCTCCTCCGCCCCCGGTGGCTAAAGTGAGTTTCCCCGAAAACACAAAAACAGATAATACTCAGAACACATCCACGAACGAAATTAAAACAGAAAAAAGCGCCCCAGCACCCAAAATCAGCCCTTCGGAAGCAGAGAAAGAGCTGAATAAAAACACTGACACCAGCACTGACAA
This sequence comes from Oreortyx pictus, assembly GCA_036925125.1. Lineage (NCBI taxonomy): Eukaryota > Metazoa > Chordata > Aves > Galliformes > Odontophoridae > Oreortyx > Oreortyx pictus. The sequence continues at coordinate 16,574 of JAUPFR010000329.1, read as the reverse complement.
TTCTGACACTGAAGCTAAAGGTAAGGGAATCCTTCGTTATCAGTCGCTAATTTCAGTAATTAGTAATCGGCCACGGCCGTGAGAGCGGCAGCGATGCGGATTTGCGGCGGTTTTTCTCTCGGTGCGCTCCGGAGATGGGCACAGTGTCGCAGTTTTTGTGTGCGCGTTTTGTCGTCGGCTTCGGAAACAAACAAACAAGCAAACAAACAAAAAAACACAGAGATTTGTTCGGAGTGGAAACGCGTATTTGAGAACCGCGTATGTTCGGAGCTGAGGAGGGGGGGGGGGGGTGGGAAGAGCAGCCCGCTCTTTGGGGGCTCGTCCTCTCGTTGTGCGCGATGAGAGAAAAGAAAATAACAATAATAAATTGCTGTGCATGTGCTCGTGGAAAAAGAAATGTCCTTCGCGATGAGCGCTGCGGAGCGCGTTGAGATGAGGAGGATTTGCAGTGATTGCGATATCGCAGCGGCTCCGGGGGTTGTTGGGGGGGAGGGGTCGGTTCGGGGGTTCTGTGTTCTGTTGCTGTTTCTCAGGGCGGACGAACCCTGTTTTTTCCCCCTTCCCCTCGTTCCGCTTTCCGCGCAGAGCGCTCCATTTCCTCGTGCGGAGCGGATTTGGGCTTCGACCTTTGGAAAAGGGGGGAAAAAATAGGGGAGAAAACGCCGTTTTGCGGCGGTGAACGACTTCAGCCCGGAGCTGTGAGCTGCGCTTCGTTCCGGGGCTGAGATTCTCGTTGGGGCTCGGAGAAGGGGGGGAAAAAATAAAAAGGATTTCTTTTTTTTTTTTTTTTCTTTCCCGGCGAATTGAAGTCGAAAAGGGGAGGAAAAAAAAAAAAAAAAAAAAAAAAGCCCCAACCAAAAAAACAAAAAGCAAAACCGCTTCTATGTGTTGAGCAGATGTTTTAACTTTGGGACGGTCTGAAAAGAGTCTTTCATTTGCCACATTTTATTTTCGCGGTGGAGATTGCATATGCGCTGAAACAGAAAAAAAAAATCTGTGTGTGTGTGTGTGTGTGTGTGTGTGTGTGTGTGTTTGGAGGAGAGGGTCTGATCCTGCCCCGGGTGCTGTCAGGGCTGCTCTCGGGTCAAGAAGCGGCCGTGATGGCGATGGGATGCACCGAAACGCGGTTGAATGTCGGGGTGGAAACGCGGGGAGCTCTGCTCGGATCGGGGCGCGGTGGGAATGCGTGTGCGGGGCTCAGGCAGCGGGAGGACGGTGCATGCGGGGCTGCACGCGTGCATGTGGCCGCCGTGTGCAGCATGCACCGCGATCTCTTGTGCAGAACCCCTCTTCTGGCGTCTCTTCCCCCCCCCCCCCCCCCCCCCCCCAACCCCCCAACCCCCACCCCCCTAAAATCGGCCTTTTTTCAAAGCACAACGCAGAGCTGCCGCTTTGCACCCTTTTATTATGGTGACGATCAGTGATTATTTGATGGGAGAGCTGCGTTACCCAAACGGGGAACGGTGGAGACGGGTTGAGCCGCGGTTGCACCAAAACGCAACGTCAAGGTTATCACGGTGCTGCTCCGCACCGGCAGGGCTCGCTGGGGCCGAACCCCAAAGCGAAGTCCCTTCTCTCCGAGGCTGTCATGAGAGTGGAAATAGGGAATTAAATCGGTGGAGATGGAAGTTTCCTTTCGGTTCGGGCTCGCAGCTCAACGCGGGTGCGTGGGGCAGGGCGTGCTGGCCCAGATATTGGCGTTGGAGGAGATATTCCGCCTCTGTTGCAGCGTTTTCCAGCGGTCGGATCCAATGTGGGGCGGATTTGGTTCCCTTCTGTTGTCGTTGTTTCCTTTCCAAACGTTTTCTGCCCCGAGTTTTCGTTAATGTTGGTGCGGCTTTTGTTGCTTTTGATACACGTAATGTGTTTCATCCGCGCAGAAGGTAAGAGACCTCATGTTCCAATGTAACTGAACCAGTTGGGGGAAGATAGGGTTTCAAAGGGGATTTCCAGGGCTTGGTAACATCAAAAGGTTTTCTCCAAACGCGAAAGCGGTGCCAATGTCACACCGCACGTTATCAAGGTGTGTTCGCTTAAATAAAGTTCTTTTCAGGGAGAGACTTTCCCGAAAGTACCATTCGCGCAGCGCAAGGGACGTTGTCACCATTGCGGGCTCCGCTTTCGCTCTTCCCCTCCGTTCAGACACAAATATTGGCCCGGGGCTGGTGCCAGGATTTTCTCATGACCAAATTCAAAGCCCAAGTATTTGTCGTGTTTATTTATGGACGTGTGAAATACGTTTGCCTTTGCAGCGGGTGTGTGCGCGTGTGTGTGTGGGTACACGGGTGTGTAGAGCGCGGGGAGTGTCCGTGGGGTCACAATCACCTCCGAATTTACCCCGACGCGCCCATAAAGGCAAATCTATTTCATACAATCCCCGCTCAGGAAAAAGAATAACCCGCACGTTGGCAAAAAGGGAGGAATGGGGGACCCTAAAAACGAGGAGAAATAGATTCCCGTCCCCGAGAAGAGCCCGCTCCGCCAGGCGCAGATTTCAGCATCTGCACTTCATTTTTTTGGGGGGTTGGGGGGGAAGTTAACACGGGGAAGCACGAGGGTTCCCAAAGCCGCACAGGGATTCCGGATTTGGGGTTTCATGTGGGGCCGAGAGGCGGTTGTAGCCCCCGCGGCCCCGGGGAGGTGACGGCCGTTCCTCCTCCGCGCAGCGCTGCGGTATTTCCGCGCTCGGAGGTGGAGGTGTGGGGCTGCTCCCACCGCTTTGCCCCCTCCAAACCCACTCCTTCGTTCCCGCACAGAACACATCGCCCCTTTCCCTTTTTTTTTTTTTTTTTGCCCGGAGGCGAGCTGAGTTCTGCTCCAAAAGGAGAAACAAACAAACAAACAAACAAAAAAAACCCAAAACACCCAACCCCACAAAAAAAAAATTAAATTAAATTAAATTAAAATCAAATCTAGAGAAGTAGGTCTAAAACATCACAACGCTTCGGCCACAGAAGCTGCTTTCGCCGCAGTCGGGTAAGTCCTCTTTCCCATTCCCCGGATACTTATGTAACGATGTTATTTTTAACAGAGGATATAAAGGCAGAAAACACTACAGGAAATTGGCTGACAGCAAAGAGCGGAAGAAAGAAAAGGTGTCCTTACACCAAGCACCAGACGCTGGAGCTGGAGAAGGAATTCTTGTTCAATATGTACTTGACCCGTGAGCGCCGCCTGGAGATTAGTAAGAGCATTAACCTGACAGACAGACAAGTCAAAATCTGGTTTCAGAACCGCAGGATGAAACTCAAGAAAATGAACAGAGAGAACCGAATCCGCGAACTGACGTCCAATTTTAATTTCACCTGAGCGTGCCCCGGTGCAGGAGAGGGGGGAGAGAGGAGGAGCCCCGTGCGCTTTGGGGGGGGGGGTGGGGGGGTGGGGGGGGCTATTTTATTTTATTTTATTATTATTATAATATTTTCTTTTCCCCCTGGGTCTAAATGCAATGCGTATGCGAAAGGAAAGGAGCTCCATTTGGGTGTTGGTAGAGAGAGAAGACGCAGCGGTCTGAGCATGAGGAATATATATTGCATCCGTGTTTCTATGTAAAATAAAGGAGGCGGTGGCTCGAAATCCGCCCGCTCAAATGTTTAAGTTATTTACGTGCAGCACAAAAGCAGAAAGGACCTTTCTCTATGCGTTTCATGTTTAGGGTGATAGGCGCGTCTCAAAGTTTGCTTTCCATATTCCTAGTGTAGCCTGTATGGGAGGGGGAAAAAATGGCGAAAAATGGGTTTCATAGAAGTGTCTGTAAATCGGAGTTGCCGTGGGATCACGCTCACGTCCTGTAGTTAACGCGGTTTCTCCCGACGAAGTGATGCTATCTACCGTATATTTAAGACAAAAGGGAAAAAAAAAATAATTAAAAAATAAAGCAGTCTCGGTATCCTATAATGAGAAAAAAAAAAAGAAAAAAAGAAAAAAAAAGTCCATTTCTCGTGGCTGTGTTATTTAAATATATTCTGTATGTGTTATCCTTTGCATGTATCTTCCTTTATGGAGCGAAATAAATTTCATAGACTCGTGTACAATGGGCTCCTTCAAGTGTTTTTTGTTTCTCCAGAAACACTT
>JAUPFR010000329.1:0-10000 GCA_036925125.1 Oreortyx pictus | reverse complement strand
AAAAGCGGAGTAACTGCTGATGAAGGAAATCAGACGGCTGTGTTACATGAGCGGTGTCTGTCTGCGGTGCAAGGGTTGTTTTTCCCCTTTTTTCCTCCTCCTCCTCCTCCTCCTCCGCCCCCCCCACCCCTTCCGCCCCCTGAGAAAATGGGCTGTAAAACTTGGGAAAGTTATATCTGCTTATCAATGCAAATATATTAAAAAAAAAAAAAAAGAAAGTAAAAGGAAAGTGAAAGAAAAAAAATGAAGGGAAAAAAAAGAAAAAATAAAAGGAAAAAAAATAGGAAAAGAAAAAAGGGAAAGGAAAAAAAAGAAAAAATAATAAGGAAAAAAAGAAAAGAAAAAGAAGGATAAAAGGAAATGGAAAAAAAAAGGAGAGGGGGAATAAAGGAGGAAAAAATAAAAGGAAAGCAAGCTTCAGCACACAGAATTACGGAGTGTGGTCCAAGTGGTGTTTGGGAGGAGAAGCGGAGACGCGGAGGGCACAGAGAGAGGAGCAGAGCTCCGCGGATGTCGGTGCTGAGGCGCAAAGGTTGGAGCGGAGAGCAATAAAAGTGTGAAATTGGGAATATCGGGAGCGTTCTGGGCTGGCACGGTGCTCCCCACGCGGGTTCGGACCCTGCGGGGGACGGGCAGGTTTCTGTTTTGCCGTGGATCGTGGTAGTTTGGGGGCTTTGCCCTTCCTCGGTCTTCTTCCTCGCGAGTTTCCGTGCGGGATGTGGATTTCGGTTGGCATCAGAGCTCTGTCCCATGGCTCAGGACGAGGTCGGTCCGAGTGTTGTCACGCAGCAGAGACAAAGTCCGCGGAATAAACCCGCGTTGCAGTGGGGGAAATGCGTCGCTTCGCGTCCACGTCTCTTCCCTTTGTTCAAAATGCCGCGTTTTAAGTGGGGAAAAAAAAAAAAAAAGAAAAAGAAAAAGAAAAGAAAAGAAAAGACGAAAGAGCTGTTGGTTTGGTTGAACGCAATGTTGGACGGAGTACGGTTGTTTTCCTTTCAGGTCGAATACAGCAGAGCGGCAAAACGTAATGAGCGAGTCGGAAAATAAAGGGTAAGGGAAGGGGGAAAAGCGGAAGAAACTCGTATACAATACTGCAAATTAATTTTTCAACAGGGACGATGTTGATTACTGGTACTTGTAACCGTAATTATTTGATATTAGTGCTGTGATAATTGAATTATTTAAAGGATTCATTACTCGTATGATGAGTTTGCCTTCCCCGCGTTAACTGTCTGCAGATTTCTTTCCCTTTCTTCTAACAGCGTGTACGAGACTAAACAATATCTATTCTCTGTATATTAAGATTGATTTTATTTCGGAGCGACCACCCCCGTGGCGAGAAAGAGAAGAGCGTAAACTTAATATACGTTGAGCGACCCAACTCCAGAAACGCAATAAAAGTTAAAATCTCCCCTACGGTTTTTTAATTATGATATTAGATCAGGAAGAAGGATGGTGGGGATTTATCGCTCCGACTGCTCGGTGCGGATCTGTCGGTTGTTTTTATGTAAAAACATGGGTAGTCAAAAAGGCTTCATGCTGTTCGCCTTCATCTCTCCCCGAGAAATACCGCTGGCTTTGCTGCTAATGCTCGTGCGATCTCCGACGCCGTTATCGGAGTGAAATATCAGAGATATTACGATACGCCGCGTTGCGTAATTTTTCTTCCTCGCGTCTCTTTGTATAATGCTCCTCTCCCAGCAGGTGGAATTTGAAAACCCAGAGGCTTTTTGCTCGTGTGTGTGAGAGAGGGCAGCGCCTGCGGATGAACTTTATCCTTTGCTGCTGGGAATGACTTTGGGGTGGTTTTGCAAAGCGATGGGTTCGGGGTGGGGGGTGAGGAGGGGGATGTGGGGGAGATGGGGCTGCGCTGATCAGCTCTCCCTTTTTGCAGCAGAGGAAAGGACTGGGCTGTGTTCTGCTTTGGTTTCCTCCCCTTCTACTACGAATAAAAAAATAATGATAAATAAAAGTGGGGGGGAATGCGCCCTCTCTCCCGCCGGTGTTTGCTCCGCTGGAGCTTTTTTTTTTTTTTTTTTTTTTTTTGAGGGGGATCGTAGGGGGGGGGACGTGTCCTGAAGGCTCAGCGCTTCCCCGCTGCAAAATAACGGGGGATGATGGGGGGGGGTGGGGGAGGGGGTGGGGGGAGAGGCGTCCCCGGCAGCAAATGTCCCCGCTCAAGGTTGTTGTCGGAAGGTGTCTGGCCGTCTGGCTCGGGATTTGCATAGGTACGGGCTGTGCAGAGGGGCCGCTCAAACCGCAGCTCGGAGGGAGGGGTGGGGGCCGGCAGCAGACGGGACATTGCCCCCAGCTCCTTTATTTTAAGCCCGATTCGCTCTGGGCAGGTTTGGGACTGGGCTGAGCTGGAGATGCTCGCACCAGGCCACAGAGATCGCGGTTCAGCCCGGGCTGGAATCCATCGCCTAAAGCGGCACCGTTCACTCCCTCCGCCTCCCCCCTCCCCCCCTCACCCCCCACGCATTTCGTGGGGTTATTGTCTTATTTGAGGGCACCAGGCTCTTCCTAACACCTTGTGCTCGCTTCCAAGCTCGCTGGTGTGCAACTGGAGCAGCCAGACAATAGGATTTGCAGACACAACTTGGAGCTTGCAACTGTAGTTATCTATGCTAATTACAGGGTGTCTGACAGAAACATAATAAATGTAAAGGGAGAAGTATAGAAATATGTTTCTCCAGGCGGTATACAGTTCGCCTCTCTGGGTTCAGGCTTGTTTTCTCGCTCTTCTTTTCATTTTCTTCGCTGGGAATTTTTTTTTCCCCTTCCCTTGACCCGCATTGCATATCACACCCAAAACCGAGCTAACCTGGAATGCCTCAGCGTGAGGCTTCGCTGCCGCTCGGGAACATCTGCAGCGGACTTCGTCTGGGGGAGACCTGAAATTTGGGGGGGAAAGGAAAAGGGCACCATGACACGCTTAAAGAAATGGTTCAGAGCTTTAATTGCACCTCGGAATTTATTGTCTATTACCCGTACCTCCAACACTGGAGAGACAGGAATTCTTAGCAACAGACAGAGGGGGTGGGGGGGGGTGGGGGGAATGGGGGGGGGGGTGGCTGGGGGAAGCACTTAAGCAGGTAAAAAACTCCTGCAGTGGGGTTTTAGCCGAGAGCTGGATGTCTCCGTCTCCCACGTTGGGTGGGATTGAGGTTCTCGCGTCGATGTGAGGCGGTGGGAGCGCGAGTTCCTCTGCTCTGTTGTTGTCCCGAAGAGCTTTTCCTCTGTGAGATCTCGTGAGGAGCGACAAATAAATATGATTTTCAAATAGCCGAAGAATTTAGAGGGGGGGGGGGGGGGGTGGAGGAGTGGGAAAGGCAGAGCCCGGAGCCTGCAGTTGCGCTGCTGCAGGGAGAACGGGTGGTATCTGGCCTGAAATTAATCTTTCCCCATATTTATTTACTTTAAGAGACAATCCTGGAATAAATAGAGGCATCTGGAGGACCAAGAAATATTTTTGCTGCCTCTTCAGAGAGTCTGCTTTGGATTCACGCTGTCTATTGTGTGCAATTCCACCCCCCCCCCCGCCCCCCCCCCCCTTTCCTCTTTATTTTTTTCTTTTTTAATAGCAGAAAAGGAACAAAAGAAAGAGAGAAAGAACTTGGGCAGGCAGAAGAGGAGAGGAAGGGAGTGGGGAAAGGACAAAGCGGGGGGAAGAAGGGAGCTCCGGCGCTGCTGAGGGCTGAGAGGCAGCGGGAGCTGGAAGTTGGCTGCAGCTGACTTCGCTTTCTCGTACGGAGAGATCGGAACTCAGCACCGCCCTTCCCCGCTCCGCACGGCCGGAGGTGTTCTGGGGGGGGGGGGAGGAGGTGGGGGGGGGGTGGGGGGAGGACGACGGAGCGGCGAGAAAACACCGATTTTTTTCTTTATTCCGACCTTGACAGTGTTAATTGAACACGGGGGATGAGGTTGGGCTCTTTTTTTTTTTTTTTTTTTTTCTTTTATTTTCTTCCTTCTCTCCCTTCCCCCCCCCCCCACCCTCCCCCCCCCACCTCCCCCGTGTCTGTACGCTTGTTTGTGTGTGTGTGCGTGTGTGTGTGTCTGTGCCTGCTCCGTCTGTCTGTCTGTCCGTGTGTCCGTCCGCCCGTCGGTGTCTGCCCGGCCCCCGGCGTTCGGCTCCGCGGTGCCCTGGGCGGGATGCAGCCGAGGGAAAGCCGGGCCTGCAGCTCCAGCACTCCCCCCACCGACCCCTGGTTGCTGGGGGCTGCGGGCTCTCTTTTCCCTGCCACCAATTTTCCACCATCCACCCTCACATCCCTCCCCCCCACACCCCCCCCCCCAAAAAAAAAAAAAAAGATAATTTAAAAGCAAGAAAATCCAAGAAATCAGTGTCACCTCATCGCAGCAAGCTCTCCAATAGGGTTTTATTCCCCCTCCCCTCTTCTGGCTTTTATTTTATTAGGATTATTTTTTTGTCTCCGCTCCTTCCAATCAGGGGAGAATCGCTCAAAGCGAAAGCAAAAGGTTTGGAAGGGAGAGGAGAGGGATGCACCGCGCTGAGCACACAGCACTGCCCGGGAGCGGGCGGACATGGGAAGGAGCATTCAGCCCCGAAAAGGTGTCAGAAGTCAATGGCTCAGACAAAGGCTCCGTCTTCCGTAACTTCCTCATTTGCCAGGAGAGATTATTTCTTAATCTCCTTTTTTTTTTTTTTTTTTTTTTTGTTTCCTCCACCGGGAAATATAAAATGAAATAAAAGATAGGATTCCTGCGGCGCGTGGGCTGCCAGCGTTAGTTTCGCTCCGTGCCACCAAGTTCCTTCCCCCTGCAGATTGAAAAGAGGAGGTGAGAGAGGCAAAGCTGTGATTCCTCCCGGGAAGGGACCAGGGGGTTCACCGTCACTTCGAGAAGAGATCCTCTCCCCTTCCCGAGAGCTTTTGGAGCACAACCGCTGCGGGATAACCTTGCAGGAGCTGAGCGCGATGGCAAGGCGTGCTGTGATTGCGGTGCGGATCTTTGCTCGTGCTTCTGCCAGGAGGAATGCTCGGCATCGCTGCCTCTGCCCCGCGCTCTGAGCGGACTTCGATCCGCGTAACTTTGCGCGCAGCCACGCGGGACGGCTCCGTGTCGAGACGAGAGCGGAAGGGGAGCGTTCCGCGTGGGGGGTTCGCGTCGTGCTTTGGGATTCCGCAGCGGAGAGGGGGGAGGACGCAGTGTGAACCCGCGTGGCTGTAGTTTGCTGTAAGGTGAAGCGTCTCCATCTCCGCCTCGTACTGCTCTCCCCGAATGGAAGGGGGTTTGTCCGGCAATCGCGATCATTTCACGCGTGTGTGTGCGCGTGTGCGTGTGTGCAGAGTCCGCGGCGATGCGGGGAGCGGAGCGCTCCGTGCGCCGGAGGTTTCCGTGTAAATAAAAGAGATCTTCCCCAGATATGTTCGCCTTTGTGTGCCACCACCAAAACGCCCCATCCACGACTCATTCCGTGACCTTGCCTGCTCGCACGGAGCCTCCAAAAACTGCTGCTCCTCATCAGGGCTGCGTTGCTTGGGTAATTCCTGCTCGTTTTGCGGTTCGCCTGTGGTGTATTCTGACATATTTCTCCCCTGGAAAACGTCCCCACCGACTCCCAGCGCTCCCCCCATGCTCAGCCCTTTCTCCCTCCTTCTCCCTCTGCCTCTTTCTCTTCCCCTTCTGCACATACACACAACCCTTCTTTGTAAGGATTCTCCCAGATATTCCACCAAAGTGGGAGAGCCGGGCTGCTTTCTCCCCTGCCCACGTCACTCCTGCACCTCACCACCTTCGCACCGTAACTATTTTTTAATACGGGAATAGATCAAAGAATGACGAGCACATGGAGATATGCATGTGCGTACGTACGTCTATGTGCTTTATTTTATTGCATTGCATTTTATTTTCTCGCGAACATAAAAGTAACCGTCGCTGGAGAGCTGTGATTGACAGATAAATCGGTCTCGATAAAGGCCAAAGAAGACAGCGTGCTCCTGCAGGAATATTTCCCTTTAAGGACTCCCATAAAGCAAGGGGGCTTAGAACGGAGCGAGGGAGAAATCCTCAGCGAGTGGGGTGACTGTTCTCCTCGAATTTGGCACGCCACGAATCCCTCCCCAGACATCCCTCCCGTCGGGGTTTTGTTTGCAAACCTTCCCACGTCCTCCGAGGGGGGGGAAGCCCCACTTCCAGCGGCAGCGCGGTGCAGTGAAGGGCAGCGTTATGGTGTGGGCTCAGCTGGGGTTCGTGACTTTGGGGGGTCCCGGGGAAGGGGGAGGGGGTTCTCCTGGCAGCCCCACTCCCCGCCTGAACGTCTCCGGGTCTGCTGGGCTCGCTCACGCTCGGATATCCCCCTGCAACTTGATGAGAAAATGGAAAGAAATGGAATGCGTTTCTGTCCCGGGGGTGCGTGGGAGCCGCGGTGGGGAACGCCGCCCACTGGGGACACTCTGCCCACCCGGTGCCTCTCTGTCCCTGGGGAGAACACAGGGATGGGGGGGGGGGGGACACCACCACCGCTTTCTGAGCCCCCACGTTTTCTTCCTCTTGCAAACGTTGCCCGTTTCTCTCTCTCCCCACCGCGTCCCCCCAGCCCTATAAAACCCGAGGTGATGAATAGCCCTGGGGAGTCCAGACAATCAGGCTTATGATTTTGTGTGTGTGTGTTGTTTGGATTCTCAAAAAAAAAAAAAAAGAAAGGATGAAAGAAAGAAAGAGAAAGAGAGAGAGAGAGGTCCTTCTTGGGGGGATATCTTTTCTTTTTCTCTCTTTCTTTGCAGAGAAATCGCCCAACTCCATTCTTTCAGCCCCCAATGGGCGTGAGCCACGTACCTACCTGTCCTTCCTTACAAAGGAAAGCTCATCCTCCCCACACGCAGCCAGGGCATCCCCGAGGTTCGTTTGTTTGGTTGGTTGCTTGCTTTTTTTAAGCGCTCCCAACTCTCTCCCATCGGTTTGGTGCGAAAGGAGGAAAAGCGAAAGAAAAGTTGCGCGTGAAAAAAAAAAAAAAAAAAAAGGAAAAAAATAGAAAGAAAAAGAAAAAAAAAAAACACACCACCACCGCACAAAAATCAAACCCGGGGAGGAAGAAGAGGAGCGCAGCCGTGTGCCAAACACACAACGCTTCTCCCCCGCTCCGCGCGGCACAAACTCAGCGCCGCAGTTTTATTTAACGAACGACACGTTTATGAACAATCAAACGATCCTCGTAAAAATTTTATTGAAGGACATAAAAACATCCCCGGCCGTCCGCTCTGTCGCCGAAGAACGCGGCTCTCTCAGTGCGAGAGCTGCTGCCGCTCTGTCTGTCTGTCCACCCCCCACCCCCCCATCCCCCGGCCCCCCCCTTCCTCCCCCTTTATTATTTTTTTTGGTGGTGCTGCTGTTGTGATTTCCCCTTCCTCTCTTTTCAGAGGTGCTCCTCGTATCCCTGGAAGTGTTCTTTTTTTTTTTTTTTCCCTCCGGAAAACCCTTTTATTTTTATTATTATTATTATTATTATTATTATTGCTAGTGAGAGCAGGAAAAGATGCGCCCGTGAACCCCCCCCCCATCCCCACGCACACACACGCACGCCCCTCCGAGATTTCTCAGACAGCGCTGCTGTAAAAAAAAGAGAGAAAAAAAAAAAAGAGAAAAGAAAAAAAAATAAGGAAAATACGTAAAAAAAAAAAAAAGAGAGAGAGAGAAATCAATAAAACCACGGCGAGAAACGGTCCACGTGAGCTCGGGATGAGGGCTCCCACCCCAGCGAGGGGCTGCGGGACCCCCCAACTCCGGGACACTTCTCCCCCTCTCCCTTTTCCTCCCCATCTCCCACCTCCCTCCCGTCTCTCGCAGCCCCAGAAGCCGCAGGATCGGAGGACAGAGACAAATTACGTCAGGAAATAGTTCCTGCTCTCCCTTCCCCCGCTGCCTTCCAGCTCCCCGGCCCCGGCCCCGCCGTGCCCGGCCCGGGGCGGCTCAGCCCCCGCCTCCCCCTCTCCGACGGCTCCGGAGCTTTGAGCGAAGGGCAGCGGTTCGCCCGGGCGCTATTAAAAAAAGACCTGCGGATTGATCCACGCTATATTTTTGGGTAAATACAATCACGTGAGGGCGGGCAGCCAATGGCAAACTGGGAAAGGCTGAAAAAATAATTACCTGCCCTGATTGTTCTATGAGAAGATAAAAAGTACACATACAGTTCATACAATAATCTTATGAATGTAAAAGAGGGGGAACCATGTCGGCTTCTGGCCCCATAAGCAACTACTATGTAGACTCCTTGATAAGCCACGAAAACGAAGAGCTCTTGGCCTCCAGGTTCCCCACCACTGCCTCCCACCCGGCTGCTGCCAGACCTTCAGGATTAGTCCCGGACTGTGCCGACTTTCCTTCGTGCAGTTTCGCCCCCAAGCCGGCCGTTTTTACGACCTCCTGGGCTCCCGTCCATTCCCAGTCGTCCGTGGGCTACCACCACCCGTACGGCCCCCAGGCTCCCGTGGGGGCCGAGCCCAGGTACATGCGGACTTGGCTCGAGCCCCTCGCCGGGGCCGTCTCGTTCCCGGCCTTCGCTCCCGGTGCCGCCCGCCCCTACGGCCTCAAACCCGACGCCTTTCCCGGGAGACGCGCGGAGTGCGGCCCCGCGGACGGGCGCGGCTTCGCGGACTACATGTACGCGGCTCCCGGGGAGCTGAGAGACAGAGCAGCGCAGACAATTCCTTCCCCGGAGTCCGAAGCCATCGCTTCCAGCAAACACAAAGAAGAAAAGCACGAATTAGACCCTAGTAAGTCGAAAGTCATTCTTGTTTACAACCGGGGAGGCATTACAGCTTCCAGGACCGTACTCAATAAAATGAAATTACCTTAGAGAGAGAGAGAGAGAGAGAGAGAGAGAGAGAGAGAGAGAGGGAGAGACAGCCCGACCCTAAAACTCCAGATATGCGGGAAGATCTGGGGGTTTGAGAGTCCGCCTCGCACAGCCCGGCAGCGGAAAGCTGCACTTTGTCCGGGGGCATTTCGGCTTATTTGATCATCGGCGTTATCGTTTTTATTTTTTCCCCCCCCTTAATTATTATTATTATTATTTCTTTCTATTTGTTTATTTATTTGCGAAGGGGGTGCTTGGGCTCATCACCTTCCGCCGGGGGCGAGGGGTAGGAGTTGGGGGGAGGGGGTGTGTGTGGGGGGGAATGAAGCGGGGAATTAAAAAATAAAAGGCAGAGGGAGTGCGTGTGCTGGGGCAGGGGGAAGGATCCTCGCTTTGCACGGATTTCCACTCCCAACGCGGGAGGACGAGGCTGTAGTTGTCTCCCCTCAGGCTGGAGGGGAAGAGGGGAACGTGTTGCTGGGCTGGGGGGGGGTTGTTAGGGGGTTGGGAGGGGATGGAAGAAATGCTGAGGTGCCTTTTAGATGAAAGGAGGGGGAAAAAAACAATAAAAAAGAGGAAGCTCTTTTATCTGTCTGAAAAATCAAGAGGAGCTGCTGCACCCGTGCAATTGTTCCTAAAATACCCTTAGCACGTGGGAATAAAGGAAAAGGTGGGTACCCCCGAGGGGGGGGGGCGGGGGGGAGATGAGGAGGGAAGGAGTGAGGAGGAAAATTGGCGGAGCGATGGCACTGAAGTGAGCGGGGCGGGCGATGGGGGGCACGGGGCAGCGGGCGCAGGACAGCAGGACATTGGACCATACACTTGAAGAACCTTCTGTAGCCCCAGAGAGAGAGGGAGGGAAAAAAAAACATCCCCCACGAAACCTTGAACACGGCATGGGGGGGAGGAAAGAAGAAGGGGGGGGGGGAAAGGACAGCGTTAGGGTCAGGTAACCCCCGGCACCTCCAGCCCAACAGCGGGGACCCGGAGCTGCCCCAAACCGTGGAGGACCCGGGATGTGGGGCTGGAGGTGGTGGTGTGTGTGTGTGTGTGTGTGTGTGTGCGTGCGTGTGTCCTTGGTGGGGGGGTTAGGGAGGGGGGGTGGGGAGGAAAGACACGAGGATGCTTCGCGTGTGACTGCACCTCCCGGCCTAACTTTGGGCTGAAAAAGGCGATTTCCGAGGG
>JAUPFR010000328.1:0-35209 GCA_036925125.1 Oreortyx pictus | reverse complement strand
GAACGCAAAGAGGAACCGTGCGGGTTCGTGGGGGAACGCAAAGAGGAACCGTGCGGGTTCGTGGGGGAGCGCAAAGAGCAAGGGTGCGGGTTCGTGGGGGAACGCAAAGAGCAAGGGTGCGGGTTCGTGGGGGAACGCAAATAGGAACCGTGCGGGTTCGTGGGGGAACGCAAAGAGCAAGGGTGCGGGTTCGTGGGGGAGCACAAAGAGCAAGGGTGCGGGTTCGTGGGGGAGCGCAAAGAGCAAGGGTGCGGGTTCGTGGGGGAACGCAAAGAGGAACCGTGCGGGTTCGTGGGGGAACGCAAAGAGCTAGGGTGCGGGTTCGTGGGGGAACGCAAAGAGCAAGGGTGCGGGTTCGTGGGGAAACGCAAAGAGCAAGGGTGCGGGTTCGTGGGGGAACGCAAAGAACAAGGGTGCGGGTTCATGGGGGAACGCAAAGAGCAAGGGTGCGGGTTCGTGGGGGAACGCAAAGAGCTAGGGTGCGGGTTCGTGGGGGAACGCAAAGAGCAAGGGTGCGGGTTCGTGGGGGAACGCAAAGAGGAACCGTGCGGGTTCGTGGGGGAACGCAAAGAGGAACCGTGCGGGTTCGTGGTGGAACGCAAAGAGGAACCGTGCGGGTTCGTGGGGGAACGCAAAGAGCAAGGGTGCGGGTTCGTGGGGGAACGCAAAGAGCAAGGGTGCGGGTTCGTGGGGGAACGCAAAGAGCAAGGGTGCGGGTTCGTGGGGGAACGCAAAGAGGAACCGTGCGGGTTCGTGGGGGAACGCAAAGAGCAAGGGTGCGGGTTCGTGGGGGAACGCAAAGAGCAAGGGTGCGGGTTCCGGGGGGAACGCAAAGAGCAAGGGTGCGGGTTCGTGGGGGAACGCAAAGAGCAAGGGTGCGGGTTCGTGGGGGAACGCAAAGAGCAAGGGTGCGGGTTCGTGGCGGAACGCAAAGAGGAACCGTGCGGGTTCGTGGCGGAACGCAAAGAGGAACCGTGCGGGTTCGTGGCGGAACGCAAAGAGGAACCGTGCGGGTTCGTGGCGGAACGCAAAGAGCAAGGGTGCGGGTTCGTGCGGGAACGCAAAGAGCAAGGGTGCGGGTTCGTGCGGGAACGCAAAGAGCAAGGGTGCGGGTTCGTGGGGGAACGCAGAGAGCAAGGGTGCGGGTTCGTGGGGGAACGCAGAGAGCAAGGGTGCGGGTTCGTGGGGGAACGCAGAGAGCAAGGGTGCGGGTTCGTGGGGGAACGCAGAGAGCAAGGGTGCGGGTTCGTGGGGGAACGCAGAGAGCAAGGGTGCGGGTTCTTGGGGAACGCAGAGAGCAAGGGTGCGGGTTCGTGGGGGAACGCAGAGAGCAAGGGTGCGGGTTCGTGGGGGAACGCAGAGAGCAAGGGTGCGGGTTCGTGGGGGAACGCAGAGAGCAAGGGTGCGGGTTCGTGGGGGAACGCAGAGAGCAAGGGTGCGGGTTCGTGGGGGAACGCAGAGAGCAAGGGTGCGGGTTCGTGGGGGAACGCAGAGAGCAAGGGTGCGGGTTCGTGGGGGAACGCAGAGAGCAAGGGTGCGGGTTCGTGGGGGAACGCAGAGAGCAAGGGTGCGGGTTCGTGGGGGAACGCAAAGAGCAAGGGTGCGGGTTCGTGGGGGAACGCAAAGAGCAAGGGTGCGGGTTCGTGGGGGAACGCAAAGAGCAAGGGTGCGGGTTCGTGGGGGAACGCAAAGAGCAAGGGTGCGGGTTCGTGGGGGAACGCAAAGAGCAAGGGTGCGGGTTCGTGGGGGAACGCAAAGAGCAAGGGTGCGGGTTCGTGGGGGAACGCAAAGAGCAAGGGTGCGGGTTCGTGGGGGAACGCAAAGAGCAAGGGGGGTGCGGGTTCGTGGGGGAACGCAAAGAGCAAGGGTGCGGGTTCGTGGGGGAACGCAAAGAGCAAGGGTGCGGGTTCGTGGGGGAACGCAAAGAGCAAGGGTGCGGGTTCGTGGGGGAACGCAAAGAGGAACCGGTGCGGGTTCGTGGGGGAACGCAAAGAGGAACCGTGCGGGTTCGTGGGGGAACGCAAAGAGGAACCGTGCGGGTTCGTGGGGAAGGGGGGGAACGCAAAGAGCAAGGGTGCGGGTTCGTGGGGGAACGCAAAGAGGAACCGTGCGGGTTCGTGGGGGAACGCAAAGAGCAAGGGTGCGGGTTCGTGGGGGAACGCAAAGAGCAAGGGTGCGGGTTCGTGGGGGAACGCAAAGAGCAAGGGTGCGGGTTCGTGGGGGAACGCAAAGAGCAAGGGTGCGGGTTCGTGGGGGAACGCAAAGAGGAACCGTGCGGGTTCGTGGGGGAACGCAAAGAGCAAGGGTGCGGGTTCGTGGGGGAACGCAAAGAGGAACCGTGCGGGTTCGTGGGGGAACGCAAAGAGCAAGGGTGCGGGTTCGTGGGGGAACGCAAAGAGCAAGGGTGCGGGTTCGTGGGGGAACGCAAAGAGCAAGGGTGCGGGTTCGTGGGGGAACGCAAAGAGCAAGGGTGCGGGTTCGTGGGGGAACGCAAAGAGCAAGGGTGCGGGTTCGTGGGGGAACGCAAAGAGCAAGGGTGCGGGTTCGTGGGGGAACGCAAAGAGCAAGGGTGCGGGTTCGTGGGGGAACGCAAAGAGCAAGGGTGCGGGTTCGTGGGGGAACGCAAAGAGCAAGGGTGCGGGTTCGTGGGGGAACGCAAAGAGCAAGGGTGCGGGTTCGTGGGGGAACGCAAAGAGCAAGGGTGCGGGTTCGTGGGGGAACGCAAAGAGCAAGGGTGCGGGTTCGTGGGGGAACGCAAAGAGCAAGGGTGCGGGTTCGTGGGGGAACGCAAAGAGCAAGGGTGCGGGTTCGTGGGGGAACGCAAAGGGCAGGGGTGCGGGTTCGTGGGGGAACGCAAAGAGGAACCGTGCGGGTTCGTGGGGGAACGCAAAGAGCAAGGGTGCGGGTTCGTGGGGGAACGCAAAGAGCAAGGGTGCGGGTTCGTGGGGGAACGCAAAGAGCAAGGGTGCGGGTTCGTGGGGGAACGCAAAGAGCAAGGGTGCGGGTTCGTGGGGGAACGCAAAGAGGAACCGTGCGGGTTCGTGGGGGAACGCAAAGAGGAACCGTGCGGGTTCGTGGGGGAACGCAAAGAGGAACCGTGCGGGTTCATGGGGAACGCAAAGAGGAACCGTGCGGGTTCGTGGGGGAACGCAACGAGGAACCGTGCGGGTTCGTGGGGGAACGCAAACAGCAAGGGTGCGGGTTCGTGGGGGAACGCAAAGAGCAAGGGTGCGGGTTCGTGGGGGAACGCAAAGAGCAAGGGTGCGGGTTCTTGGGGGAACGCAAAGAGGAACCGTGCGGGTTCGTGGGGGAAAGCAAAGAGGAACCGTGCGGGTTCGTGGGGGAACGCAAAGAGCAAGGGTGCGGGTTCGTGGGGGAACGCAAAGAGCAAGGGTGCGGGTTCGTGGGGGAACGCAAAGAGCAAGGGTGCGGGTTCGTGGGGGAACGCAAAGAGCAAGGGTGCGGGTTCGTGGGGGAACGCAAAGAGCAAGGGTGCGGGTTCGTGGGGGAACGCAAAGAGCAAGGGTGCGGGTTCGTGGGGGAACGCAAAGAGGAACCGTGCGGGTTCGTGGGGGAACGCAAAGAGGAACCGTGCGGGTTCGTGGGGGAACGCAAAGAGGAACCGTGCGGGTTCGTGGGGGAACGCAAAGAGGAACCGTGCGGGTTCGTGGGGGAACGCAGAGAGCAAGGGTGCGGGTTCGTGGGGGAACGCAGAGAGCAAGGGTGCGGGTTCGTGGGGGAACGCAAAGAGCAAGGGTGCGGGTTCGTGGGGGAACGCAAAGAGGAACGGTGCGGGTTCGTGGGGGAACGCAAAGAGGAACGGTGCGGGTTCGTGGGGGAACGCAAAGAGGAACGGTGCGGGTTCGTGGGGGAACGCAAAGAGCAAGGGTGCGGGTTCGTGGGGGAACGCAAAGAGCAAGGGTGCGGGTTCGTGAGGGAACGCAAAGAGCAAGGGTGCGGGTTCGTGGGGGAACGCAGAGAGCAAGGGTGCGGGTTCGTGGGGGAACGCAAAGAGCAAGGGTGCGGGTTCGTGGGGGAACGCAAAGAGCAAGGGTGCGGGTTCGTGGGGGAACGCAAAGAGCAAGGGTGCGGGTTCGTGGCGGAACGCAAAGAGCAAGGGTGCGGGTTCGTGTGGGAACGCAAAGAGCAAGGGTGCGGGTTCGTGGGGGAACGCAGAGAGCAAGGGTGCGGGTTCGTGGGGGAACGCAGAGAGCAAGGGTGCGGGTTCGTGGGGGAACGCAGAGAGCAAGGGTGCGGGTTCGTGGGGGAACGCAGAGAGCAAGGGTGCGGGTTCGTGGGGGAACGCAGAGAGCAAGGGTGCGGGTTCGTGGGGGAACGCAGAGAGCAAGGGTGCGGGTTCGTGGGGGAACGCAGAGAGCAAGGGTGCGGGTTCGTGGGGGAACGCAGAGAGCAAGGGTGCGGGTTCGTGGGGGAACGCAGAGAGCAAGGGTGCGGGTTCGTGGGGGAACGCAGAGAGCAAGGGTGCGGGTTCGTGGGGCAACGCAGAGAGCAAGGGTGCGGGTTCGTGGGGGAACGCAGAGAGCAAGGGTGCGGGTTCGTGGGCGAACGCAGAGAGCAAGGGTGCGGGTTCGTGGGGGAACGCAGAGAGCAAGGGTGCGGGTTCGTGGGCGAACGCAGAGAGCAAGGGTGCGGGTTCGTGGGGAAACGCAAAGAGCAAGGGTGCGGGTTCGTGGCGGAACGCAAAGAGCAAGGGTGCGGGTTCGTGGGAGAACGCAAAGAGCAAGGGTGCGGGTTCGTGGGGGAACGCAAAGAGCAAGGGTGCGGGTTCGTGGGGGAACGCAAAGAGCAAGGGTGCGGGTTCGTGGGGGAACGCAAAGAGCAAGGGTGCGGGTTCGTGGGGGAACGCAAAGAGCAAGGGTGCGGGTTCGTGGGGGAACGCAAAGAGCAAGGGTGCGGGTTCGTGGGGGAACGCAAAGAGCAAGGGTGCGGGTTCGTGGGGGAACGCAAAGAGCAAGGGTGCGGGTTCGTGGGGGAACGCAAAGAGCAAGGGTGCGGGTTCGTGGGGGAACGCAAAGAGCAAGGGTGCGGGTTCGTGGGGGAACGCAAAGAGGAACCGTGCGGGTTCGTGGGGGAACGCAAAGAGCAAGGGTGCGGGTTCGTGGGGGAACGCAAAGAGGAACCGTGCGGGTTCGTGGGGGAACGCAAAGAGCAAGGGTGCGGGTTCGTGGGGGAACGCAAGGAGGAACCGTGCGGGTTCGTGGGGGAACGCAAAGAGGAACCGTGCGGGTTCGTGGGGGAACGCAAAGAGCAAGGGTGCGGGTTCGTGGGGGAACGCAAAGAGGAACCGTGCGGGTTCGTGGGGGAACGCAAAGAGCAAGGGTGCGGGTTCGTGGGGGAACGCAAAGAGCAAGGGTGCGGGTTCGTGGGGGAACGCAAAGAGCAAGGGTGCGGGTTCGTGGGGGAACGCAAAGAGCAAGGGTGCGGGTTCGTGGGGGAACGCAAAGAGCAAGGGTGCGGGTTCGTGGGGGAACGCAAAGAGCAAGGGTGCGGGTTCGTGGGGGAACGCAAAGAGCAAGGGTGCGGGTTCGTGGGGGAACGCAAAGAGCAAGGGTGCGGGTTCGTGGGGGAACGCAAAGAGCAAGGGTGCGGGTTCGTGGGGGAACGCAAAGAGCAAGGGTGCGGGTTCGTGGGGGAACGCAAAGAGCAAGGGTGCGGGTTCGTGGGGGAACGCAAAGAGCAAGGGTGCGGGTTCGTGGGGGAACGCAAAGAGCAAGGGTGCGGGTTCGTGGGGGAACGCAAAGAGCAAGGGTGCGGGTTCGTGGGGGAACGCAAAGAGCAAGGGTGCGGGTTCGTGGGGGAACGCAAAGAGCAAGGGTGCGGGTTCGTGGGGGAACGCAAAGAGCAAGGGTGCGGGTTCGTGGGGGAACGCAAAGAGCAAGGGTGCGGGTTCGTGGGGGAACGCAAAGAGCAAGGGTGCGAGTTCGTGGGGGAACGCAAAGAGCAAGGGTGCGGGTTCGTGGGGGAACGCAAAGAGCTAGGGTGCGGGTTCGTGGGGGAACGCAAAGAGCTAGGGTGCGGGTTCGTGGGGGAACGCAAAGAGCTAGGGTGCGGGTTCGTGGGGGAACGCAAAGAGCAAGGGTGCGGGTTCGTGGGGGAACGCAAAGAGCAAGGGTGCGGGTTCGTGGGGGAACGCAAAGAGCAAGGGTGCGGGTTCGTGGGGGAACGCAAAGAGCAAGGGTGCGGGTTCGTGGGGGAACGCAAAGAGCAAGGGTGCGGGTTCGTGGGGGAACGCAAAGAGCAAGGGTGCGGGTTCGTGGGGGAACGCAAAGAGCAAGGGTGCGGGTTCGTGGGGGAACGCAAAGAGCAAGGGTGCGGGTTCGTGGGGGTACGCAAAGGGCAAGGGTGCGGGTTCGTGGGGGAACGCAAAGAGGAACCGTGTGGGTTCGTGGGGGAACGCAAAGAGGAACCGTGCGGGTTCGTGGGGGAACGCAAAGAGCAAGGGTGCGGGTTCGTGGGGGAACGCAAAGAGCAAGGGTGCGGGTTCGTGGGGGAACGCAAAGAGCAAGGGTGCGGGTTCGTTGGGGAACGCAGAGAGGAACCGTGCGGGTTCGTGGGGGAACGCAGAGAGGAACCGTGCGGGTTCGTGGGGGAACGCAAAGAGGAACCGTGCGGGTTCGTGGGGGAACGCAAAGAGGAACCGTGCGGGTTCGTGGGGGAACGCAAAGAGCAAGGGTGCGGGTTCGTGGGGGAACGCAAAGAGCAAGGGTGCGGGTTCGTGGGGGAACGCAAAGAGCAAGGGTGCGGGTTCGTGGGGGAACGCAAAGAGCAAGGGTGCGGGTTCGTGGGGGAACGCAAAGAGCAAGGGTGCGGGTTCGTGGGGGAACGCAGAGAGCAAGGGTGCGGGTTCGTGGGGGAACGCAAAGAGCAAGGGTGCGGGTTCGTGGGGGAACGCAAAGAGCAAGGGTGCGGGTTCGTGGGGGAACGCAAAGAGCAAGGGTGCGGGTTCGTGGGGGAACGCAAAGAGCAAGGGTGCGGGTTCGTGGGGGAACGCAAAGAGGAACCGTGCGGGTTCGTGGGGGAACGCAAAGAGCAAGGGTGCGGGTTCGTGGGGGAACGCAAAGAGGAACCGTGCGGGTTCGTGGGGGAACGCAAAGAGCAACCGTGCGGGTTCGTGGGGGAACGCAGAGAGCAAGGGTGCGGGTTCGTGGGGGAACGCAGAGAGCAAGGGTGCGGGTTCGTGGGGGAACGCAAAGAGCAAGGGTGCGGGTTCGTGGGGGAACGCAAAGAGGAACGGTGCGGGTTCGTGGGGGAACGCAAAGAGGAACGGTGCGGGTTCGTGGGGGAACGCAAAGAGCAAGGGTGCGGGTTCGTGGGGGAACGCAAAGAGCAAGGGTACGGGTTCGTGAGGGAACGCAAAGAGCAAGGGTGCGGGTTCGTGGGGGAACGCAGAGAGCAAGGGTGCGGGTTCGTGGGGGAACGCAAAGAGCAAGGGTGCGGGTTCGTGGGGGAACGCAAAGAGCAAGGGTGCGGGTTCGTGGGGGAACGCAAAGAGCAAGGGTGCGGGTTCGTGGGGGAACGCAAAGAGCAAGGGTGCGGGTTCGTGGGGGAACGCAAAGAGCAAGGGTGCGGGTTCGTGGGGGAACGCAAAGAGCAAGGGTGCGGGTTCGTGGGGGAACGCAAAGAGCAAGGGTGCGGGTTCGTGGGGGAGCGCAAAGAGCAAGGGTGCGGGTTCGTGGGGGAACGCAAAGAGCAAGGGTGCGGGTTCGTGGGGGAACGCAAAGAGCAAGGGTGCGGGTTCGTGGGGGAACGCAAAGAGCAAGGGTGCGGGTTCGTGGGGGAACGCAAAGAGCAAGGGTGCGGGTTCGTGGGGGAACGCAAAGAGCAAGGGTGCGGGTTCGTGGGGGAACGCAAAGAGCAAGGGTGCGGGTTCGTGGGGGAACGCAAAGAGCAAGGGTGCGGGTTCGTGGGGGAACGCAAAGAGCAAGGGTGCGGGTTCGTGGGGGAACGCAAAGAGCAAGGGTGCGGGTTCGTGGGGGAACGCAAAGAGCAAGGGTGCGGGTTCGTGGGGGAACGCAAAGAGCAAGGGTGCGGGTTCGTGGGGGAACGCAAAGAGCAAGGGTGCGGGTTCGTGGGGGAACGCAAAGAGCAAGGGTGCGGGTTCGTGGGGGAACGCAAAGAGCAAGGGTGCGGGTTCGTGGGGGAACGCAAAGAGCAAGGGTGCGGGTTCGTGGGGGAACGCAAAGAGGAAGGGTGCGGGTTCGTGGGGGAACGCAAAGAGGAACCGTGCGGGTTCGTGGGGGAACGCAAAGAGGAACCGTGCGGGTTCGTGGGGGAACGCAAAGAGCAAGGGTGCGGGTTCGTGGGGGAACGCAAAGAGCAAGGGTGCGGGTTCGTGGGGGAACGCAAAGAGCAAGGGTGCGGGTTCGTGGGGGAACGCAAAGAGCAAGGGTACGGGTTCGTGGGGGAATGCAAAGAGCAAGGGTGCGGGTTCGTGGGGGAACGCAGAGAGCAAGGGTGCGGGTTCGTGGGGGAACGCAAAGAGCAAGGGTGCGGGTTCGTGGGGGAACGCAAAGAGTAAGGGTGCGGGTTCGTGGGGGAACGCAAAGAGCAAGGGTGCGGGTTCGTGGGGGAACGCAAAGAGGAACCGTGCGGGTTCGTTGGGGAACGCAAAGAGCAAGGGTGCGGGTTCGTGGGGGAACGCAAAGAGCAAGGGTTCGGGTTCGTGGGGGAACGCAAAGAGCAACCGTGCGGGTTCGTGGGGGAACGCAGAGAGCAAGGGTGCGGGTTCGTGGGGGAACGCAAAGAGCAACCGTGCGGGTTCGTGGGGGAACGCAGAGAGCAAGGGTGCGGGTTCGTGGGGGAACGCAGAGAGCTAGGGTGCGGGTTCGTGGGGGAACGCAAAGAGCAAGGGTGCGGGTTCGTGGGGGAACGCAAAGAGCAAGGGTGCGGGTTCGTGGGGGAACGCAAAGAGGAACGGTGCGGGTTCGTGGGGGAACGCAAAGAGCAAGGGTGCGGGTTCGTGGGGGAACGCAAAGAGCAAGGGTGCGGGTTCGTGGGGGAACGCAAAGAGCAAGGGTGCGGGTTCGTGGGGGAACGCAAAGAGCAAGGGTGCGGGTTCGTGGGGGAACGCAGAGAGCAAGGGTGCGGGTTCGTGGGGGAACGCAGAGAGCAAGGGTGCGGGTTCGTGGGGGAACGCAAAGAGCAAGGGTGCGGGTTCGTGGGGGAACGCAGAGAGCAAGGGTGCGGGTTCGTGGGGGAACGCAGAGAGCAAGGGTGCGGGTTCGTGGGGGAACGCAAAGAGCAAGGGTGCGGGTTCGTGGGGGAACGCAAAGAGCAAGGGTGCGGGTTCGTGGGGGAACGCAAAGAGCAAGGGTGCGGGTTCGTGGGGGAACGCAAAGAGCAAGGGTGCGGGTTCGTGGGGGAACGCAAAGAGCAAGGGTGCGGGTTCGTGGGGGAACGCAAAGAGCAAGGGTGCGGGTTCGTGGGGGAACGCAAAGAGCAGGGGTGCGGGTTCGTGGGGGAACGCAAAGAGCAAGGGTGCGGGTTCGTGGGGGAACGCAAAGAGCAAGGGTGCGGGTTCGTGGGGGAACGCAAAGAGGAACCGTGCGGGTTCGTGGGGGAACGCAAAGAGGAACCGTGCGGGTTCGTGGGGGAACGCAAAGAGGAACCGTGCGGGTTCGTGGGGGAACGCAAAGAGGAACCGTGCGGGTTCGTGGGGGAACGCAAAGAGGAACCGTGCGGGTTCGTGGGGGAACGAAAAGAGCAAGGGTGCGGGTTCGTGGGGGAACGCAAAGAGCAAGGGTGCGGGTTCGTGGGGGAACGCAAAGAGCAAGGGTGCGGGTTCGTGGGGGAACGCAAAGAGCAAGGGTGCGGGTTCGTGGGGGAACGCAAAGAGCAAGGGTGCGGGTTCGTGAGGGAACGCAAAGAGCAAGGGTGCGGGTTCGTGGGGGAACGCAGAGAGCAAGGGTGCGGGTTCGTGGGGGAACGCAGAGAGAAGGGTGCGGGTTCGTGGGGGAACGCAGAGAGCAAGGGTGCGGGTTCGTGGGGGAACGCAAAGAGCAAGGGTGCGGGTTCGTGGGGGAACGCAAAGAGCAAGGGTGCGGGTTCGTGGGGGAACGCAAAGAGCAAGGGTGCGGGTTCGTGGGGGAACGCAAAGAGCAAGGTGCGGGTTCGTGGGGGAACGCAAAGAGCAAGGGTGCGGGTTCGTGGGGGAACGCAAAGAGCAAGGGTGCGGGTTCGTGGGGGAACGCAAAGAGCAAAGGTGCGGGTTCGTGGGGGAACGCAAAGAGCAAAGGTGCGGGTTCGTGGGGGAACGCAAAGAGCAAGGGTGCGGGTTCGTGGGGGAACGCAAAGAGCAAGGGTGCGGGTTCGTGGGGGAACGCAAAGAGGAACCGTGCGGGTTCGTGGGGGAACGCAAAGAGGAACCGTGCGGGTTCGTGGGGGGAACGCAAAGAGGAACCGTGCGGGTTCGTGGGGGAACGCAAAGAGGAACCGTGCGGGTTCGTGGGGGAACGCAAAGAGGAACCGTGCGGGTTCGTGGGGGAACGCAAAGAGGAACCGTGCGGGTTCGTGGGGGAACGCAAAGAGCAAGGGTGCGGGTTCGTGGGGGAACGCAAAGAGGAACCGTGCGGGTTCGTGGGGGAACGCAAAGAGCAAGGGTGCGGGTTCGTGGGGGAGCGCAAAGAGCAAGGGTGCGGGTTCGTGGGGGAGCGCAAAGAGCAAGGGTGCGGGTTCGTGGGGGAACGCAAAGAGGAACCGTGCGGGTTCGTGGGGGAACGCAAAGAGGAACCGTGCGGGTTCGTGGGGGAACGCAAAGAGCTAGGGTGCGGGTTCGTGGGGGAACGCAAAGAGCAAGGGTGCGGGTTCGTGGGGGAACGCAAAGAGCAAGGGTGCGGGTTCGTGGGGGAACGCAAAGAGCAAGGGTGCGGGTTCGTGGGGGAACGCAAAGAGGAACCGTGCGGGTTCGTGGGGGAACGCAAAGAGCAAGGGTGCGGGTTCGTGGGGGAACGCAAAGAGCAAGGGTGCGGGTTCGTGGGGGAACGCAAAGAGCAAGGGTGCGGGTTCGTGGGGGAACGCAAAGAGCAAGGGTGCGGGTTCGTGGGGGAACGCAAAGAGCAAGGGTGCGGGTTCGTGGGGGAACGCAAAGAGCAAGGGTGCGGGTTCGTGGGGGAACGCAAAGAGCAAGGGTGCGGGTTCGTGGGGGAACGCAAAGAGCAAGGGTGCGGGTTCGTGGGGGAACGCAAAGAGCAAGGGTGCGGGTTCCTGGGGGAACGCAAAGAGCAAGGGTGCGGGTTCGTGGGGGAACGCAAAGAGCAAGGGTGCGGGTTCGTGGGGGAACGCAAAGAGCAAGGGTGCGGGTTCGTGGGGGAACGCAAAGAGCAAGGGTGCGGGTTCGTGGGGGAACGCAAAGAGCAAGGGTGCGGGTTCGTGGGGGAACGCAAAGAGCAAGGGTGCGGGTTCGTGGGGGAACGCAAAGAGCAAGGGTGCGGGTTCGTGGGGGAACGCAAAGAGCAAGGGTGCGGGTTCGTGGGGGAACGCAAAGAGCAAGGGTGCGGGTTCGTGGGGGAACGCAAAGAGCAAGGGTGCGGGTTCGTGGGGGAACGCAAAGAGCAAGGGTGCGGGTTCGTGGGGGAACGCAAGGAGCAAGGGTGCGGGTTCGTGGGGGAACGCAAAGAGGAACCGTGCGGGTTCGTGGGGGAACGCAAAGAGGAACCGTGCGGGTTCGTGGGGGAACGCAAAGAGGAACAGTGCGGGTTCGTGGGGGAACGCAAAGAGGAACCGTGCGGGTTCGTGGGGGAACGCAAAGAGGAACCGTGCGGGTTCGTGGGGGAACGCAAAGAGCAAGGGTGCGGGTTCGTGGGGAACGCAAAGAGCAAGGGTGCGGGTTCGTGGGGGAACGCAAAGAGCAAGGGTGCGGGTTCGTGGGGGAACGCAAAGAGCAAGGGTGCGGGTTCGTGGGGGAACGCAAAGAGCAAGGGTGCGGGTTCGTGGGGGAACGCAAAGAGCAAGGGTGCGGGTTCGTGGGGGAACGCAAAGAGCAAGGGTGCGGGTTCGTGGGGGAACGCAAAGAGCAAGGGTGCGGGTTCGTGGGGGAACGCAAAGAGCAAGGGTGCGGGTTCGTGGGGGAACGCAAAGAGCAAGGGTGCGGGTTCGTGGGGGAACGCAAAGAGCAAGGGTGCGGGTTCGTGGGGGAACGCAAAGAGCAAGGGTGTGGGTTCGTGGGGGAACGCAAAGAGCAAGGGTGCGGGTTCGTGGGGGAACGCAAAGAGCAAGGGTGCGGGTTCGTGGGGGAACGCAAAGGGGGGGTGGGGGACGCAAAGAGGGTGCGGGTTCGTGGGGGAACGCAAAGAGGAACTGTGCGGGTTCGTGGGGGAACGCAAAGAGCAAGGGTGCGGGTTCGTGGGGGAACGCAAAGAGGAACGGTGCGGGTTCGTGGGGGAACTCAAGGAGCAAGGGTGCGGGTTCGTGGGGGAACGCAAGGAGCAAGGGTGCGGGTTCGTGGGGGAACGCAAAGAGGAACCGTGCGGGTTCGTGGGGGAACGCAAAGAGCAAGGGTGCGGGTTCGTGCGGGAACGCATAGAGCAAGGGTGCGGGTTCGTGGGGGAACGCATAGAGCAAGGGTGCGGGTTCGTGGGGGAACGCAAAGAGCAAGGGTGCGGGTTCGTGGGGGAACGCAAAGAGCAAGGGTGCGGGTTCGTGGGGGAACGCAAAGAGCAAGGGTGCGGGTTCGTGGGGGAACGCAAAGAGCAAGGGTGCGGGTTCGTGGGGGAACGCAAAGAGCAAGGGTGCGGGTTCGTGGGGGAACGCAAAGAGCAAGGGTGCGGGTTCGTGGGGGAACGCAAAGAGCAAGGGTGCGGGTTCGTGGGGGAACGCAAAGAGCAAGGGTGCGGGTTCGTGGGGGAACGCAAAGAGGAAGGGTGCGGGTTCGTGGGGGAACGCAAAGAGGAACCGTGCGGGTTCGTGGGGGAACGCAAAGAGGAACCGTGCGGGTTCGTGGGGGAACGCAAAGAGCAAGGGTGCGGGTTCGTGGGGGAACGCAAAGAGCAAGGGTGCGGGTTCGTGGGGGAACGCAAAGAGCAAGGGTGCGGGTTCGTGGGGGAACGCAAAGAGCAAGGGTACGGGTTCGTGGGGGAATGCAAAGAGCAAGGGTGCGGGTTCGTGGGGGAAAGCAGAGAGCAAGGGTGCGGGTTCGTGGGGGAACGCAAAGAGCAAGGGTGCGGGTTCGTGGGGGAACGCAAAGAGCAAGGGTGCGGGTTCGTGGGGGAACGCAAAGAGCAAGGGTGCGGGTTCGTGGGGGAACGCAAAGAGGAACCGTGCGGGTTCGTTGGGGAACGCAAAGAGCAAGGGTGCGGGTTCGTGGGGGAACGCAAAGAGCAAGGGTTCGGGTTCGTGGGGGAACGCAAAGAGCAACCGTGCGGGTTCGTGGGGGAACGCAGAGAGCAAGGGTGCGGGTTCGTGGGGGAACGCAAAGAGCAACCGTGCGGGTTCGTGGGGGAACGCAGAGAGCAAGGGTGCGGGTTCGTGGGGGAACGCAGAGAGCTAGGGTGCGGGTTCGTGGGGGAACGCAAAGAGCAAGGGTGCGGGTTCGTGGGGGAACGCAAAGAGCAAGGGTGCGGGTTCGTGGGGGAACGCAAAGAGGAACGGTGCGGGTTCGTGGGGGAACGCAAAGAGGAACGGTGCGGGTTCGTGGGGGAACGCAAAGAGCAAGGGTGCGGGTTCGTGGGGGAACGCAAAGAGCAAGGGTGCGGGTTCGTGAGGGAACGCAAAGAGCAAGGGTGCGGGTTCGTGGGGGAACGCAGAGAGCAAGGGTGCGGGTTCGTGGGGGAACGCAGAGAGCAAGGGTGCGGGTTCGTGGGGGAACGCAAAGAGCAAGGGTGCGGGTTCGTGGGGGAACGCAGAGAGCAAGGGTGCGGGTTCGTGGGGGAACGCAGAGAGCAAGGGTGCGGGTTCGTGGGGGAACGCAAAGAGCAAGGGTGCGGGTTCGTGGGGGAACGCAAAGAGCAAGGGTGCGGGTTCGTGTGGGAACGCAAAGAGCAAGGGTGCGGGTTCGTGGGGGAACGCAAAGAGCAAGGGTGCGGGTTCGTGGGGGAACGCAAAGAGCAAGGGTGCGGGTTCGTGGGGGAACGCAAAGAGCAAGGGTGCGGGTTCGTGGGGGAACGCAAAGAGCAGGGGTGCGGGTTCGTGGGGGAACGCAAAGAGCAAGGGTGCGGGTTCGTGGGGGAACGCAAAGAGCAAGGGTGCGGGTTCGTGGGGGAACGCAAAGAGGAACCGTGCGGGTTCGTGGGGGAACGCAAAGAGGAACCGTGCGGGTTCGTGGGGGAATGCAAAGAGGAACCGTGCGGGTTCGTGGGGGAACGCAAAGAGGAACCGTGCGGGTTCGTGGGGGAACGAAAAGAGCAAGGGTGCGGGTTCGTGGGGGAACGCAAAGAGCAAGGGTGCGGGTTCGTGGGGGAACGCAAAGAGCAAGGGTGCGGGTTCGTGGGGGAACGCAAAGAGCAAGGGTGCGGGTTCGTGGGGGAACGCAAAGAGCAAGGGTGCGGGTTCGTGAGGGAACGCAAAGAGCAAGGGTGCGGGTTCGTGGGGGAACGCAGAGAGCAAGGGTGCGGGTTCGTGGGGGAACGCAGAGAGAAGGGTGCGGGTTCGTGGGGGAACGCAAAGAGCAAGGGTGCGGGTTCGTGGGGGAACGCAAAGAGCAAGGGTGCGGGTTCGTGGGGGAACGCAAAGAGCAAGGGTGCGGGTTCGTGGGGGAACGCAAAGAGCAAGGGTGCGGGTTCGTGGGGGAACGCAAAGAGCAAGGGTGCGGGTTCGTGGGGGAACGCAAAGAGCAAGGGTGCGGGTTCGTGGGGGAACGCAAAGAGCAAAGGTGCGGGTTCGTGGGGGAACGCAAAGAGCAAAGGTGCGGGTTCGTGGGGGAACGCAAAGAGCAAGGGTGCGGGTTCGTGGGGGAACGCAAAGAGCAAGGGTGCGGGTTCGTGGGGGAACGCAAAGAGGAACCGTGCGGGTTCGTGGGGGAACGCAAAGAGGAACCGTGCGGGTTCGTGGGGGAACGCAAAGAGGAACCGTGCGGGTTCGTGGGGGAACGCAAAGAGGAACCGTGCGGGTTCGTGGGGGAACGCAAAGAGGAACCGTGCGGGTTCGTGGGGGAACGCAAAGAGCAAGGGTGCGGGTTCGTGGGGGAACGCAAAGAGGAACCGTGCGGGTTCGTGGGGGAACGCAAAGAGCAAGGGTGCGGGTTCGTGGGGGAGCGCAAAGAGCAAGGGTGCGGGTTCGTGGGGGAGCGCAAAGAGCAAGGGTGCGGGTTCGTGGGGGAACGCAAAGAGGAACCGTGCGGGTTCGTGGGGGAACGCAAAGAGGAACCGTGCGGGTTCGTGGGGGAACGCAAAGAGCTAGGGTGCGGGTTCGTGGGGGAACGCAAAGAGCAAGGGTGCGGGTTCGTGGGGGAACGCAAAGAGCAAGGGTGCGGGTTCGTGGGGGAACGCAAAGAGCAAGGGTGCGGGTTCGTGGGGGAACGCAAAGAGCAAGGGTGCGGGTTCGTGGGGGAACGCAAAGAGCAAGGGTGCGGGTTCGTGGGGGAACGCAAAGAGCAAGGGTGCGGGTTCGTGGGGGAACGCAAAGAGCAAGGGTGCGGGTTCCTGGGGGAACGCAAAGAGCAAGGGTGCGGGTTCGTGGGGGAACGCAAAGAGCAAGGGTGCGGGTTCGTGGGGGAACGCAAAGAGCAAGGGTGCGGGTTCGTGGGGGAACGCAAAGAGCAAGGGTGCGGGTTCGTGGGGGAACGCAAAGAGCAAGGGTGCGGGTTCGTGGGGGAACGCAAAGAGCAAGGGTGCGGGTTCGTGGGGGAACGCAAAGAGCAAGGGTGCGGGTTCGTGGGGGAACGCAAAGAGCAAGGGTGCGGGTTCGTGGGGGAACGCAAAGAGCAAGGGTGCGGGTTCGTGGGGGAACGCAAAGAGCAAGGGTGCGGGTTCGTGGGGGAACGCAAAGAGCAAGGGTGCGGGTTCGTGGGGGAACGCAAGGAGCAAGGGTGCGGGTTCGTGGGGGAACGCAAAGAGGAACCGTGCGGGTTCGTGGGGGAACGCAAAGAGGAACCGTGCGGGTTCGTGGGGGAACGCAAAGAGGAACCGTGCGGGTTCGTGGGGGAACGCAAAGAGGAACAGTGCGGGTTCGTGGGGGAACGCAAAGAGGAACCGTGCGGGTTCGTGGGGGAACGCAAAGAGCAAGGGTGCGGGTTCGTGGGGGAACGCAAAGAGCAAGGGTGCGGGTTCGTGGGGGAACGCAAAGAGCAAGGGTGCGGGTTCGTGGGGGAACGCAAAGAGCAAGGGTGCGGGTTCGTGGGGGAACGCAAAGAGCAAGGGTGCGGGTTCGTGGGGGAACGCAAAGAGCAAGGGTGCGGGTTCGTGGGGAACGCAAAGAGCAAGGGTGCGGGTTCGTGGGGGAACGCAAAGAGCAAGGGTGCGGGTTCGTGGGGGAACGCAAAGAGCAAGGGTGCGGGTTCGTGGGGGAACGCAAAGAGCAAGGGTGCGGGTTCGTGGGGGAACGCAAAGAGCAAGGGTGCGGGTTCGTGGGGGAACGCAAAGAGCAAGGGTGCGGGTTCGTGGGGGAACGCAAAGAGCAAGGGTGCGGGTTCGTGGGGGAACGCAAAGAGCAAGGGTGCGGGTTCGTGGGGGAACGCAAAGAGCAAGGGTGCGGGTTCGTGGGGGAACGCAAAGAGCAAGGGTGCGGGTTCGTGGGGGAACGCAAAGAGCAAGGGTGCGGGTTCGTGGGGGAACGCAAAGAGCAAGGGTGCGGGTTCGTGGGGGAACGCAAAGAGCAAGGGTGCGGGTTCGTGGGGGAACTCAAGGAGCAAGGGTGCGGGTTCGTGGGGGAACGCAAGGAGCAAGGGTGCGGGTTCGTGCGGGAACGCATAGAGCAAGGGTGCGGGTTCGTGGGGGAACGCATAGAGCAAGGGTGCGGGTTCGTGGGGGAACGCAAAGAGCAAGGGTGCGGGTTCGTGGGGGAACGCAAAGAGCAAGGGTGCGGGTTCGTGGGGGAACGCAAAGAGCAAGGGTGCGGGTTCGTGGGGGAACGCAAAGAGCAAGGGTGTGGGTTCGTGGGGGAACGCAAAGAGCAAGGGTGTGGGTTCGTGGGGGAACGCAAAGAGCAAGGGTGTGGGTTCGTGGGGGAACGCAAAGAGGAACCGTGCGGGTTCGTTGGGGAACGCAAAGAGGATCCGTGCGGGTTCGTGGGGGAACGCAAAGAGGATCCGTGCGGGTTCGTGGGGGAACGCAAAGAGGAACGGTGCGGGTTCGTGGGGGAACGCAAAGAGCAAGGGTGCGGGTTCGTGGGGGAACGCAAAGAGCAAGGGTGCGGGTTCGTGGGGGAACGCAAAGAGGAACGGTGCGGGTTCGTGGGGGAACGCAAAGAGGAACGGTGCGGGTTCGTGGGGGAACGCAAAGAGCAAGGGTGCGGGTTCGTGGGGGAACGCAAAGAGCAAGGGTGCGGGTTCGTGGGGGAACGCAAAGAGCAAGGGTGCGGGTTCGTGGGGGAACGCAAAGAGGAACGGTGCGGGTTCGTGGGGGAACGCAAAGAGCAAGGGTGCGGGTTCGTGGGGGAACGCAAAGAGCAACCGTGCGGGTTCGTGGGGGAACGCAAAGAGCAAGGGTGCGGGTTCGTGGGGGAACGCAAAGAGCAAGGGTGTGGGTTCGTGGGGGAACGCAAAGAGCAAGGGTGTGGGTTCGTGGGGGAACGCAAAGAGGAACCGTGCGGGTTCGTGGGGTAACGCAAAGAGGAACCGTGCGGGTTCGTGGGGGAACGCAAAGAGGAACCGTGCGGGTTCGTGGGGGAACGCAAAGAGGAACCGTGCGGGTTCGTGGGGGAACGCAAAGAGGAACCGTGCGGGTTCGTGGGGGAACGCAAAGAGGAACCGTGCGGGTTCGTGGGGGAACGCAAAGAGGAACGGTGCGGGTTCGTGGGGGAACGCAAAGAGCAAGGGTGCGGGTTCGTGGGGGAACGCAAAGAGCAAGGGTGCGGGTTCGTAGGGGAACGCAAAGAGGAACGGTGCGGGTTCGTGGGGGAACGCAAAGAGGAACGGTGCGGGTTCGTGGGGGAACGCAAAGAGCAAGGGTGCGGGTTCGTGGGGGAACGCAAAGAGCAAGGGTGCGGGTTCGTGGGGGAACGCAAATAGGAACCGTGTGGTTTCGTGGTGGAACGCAAGGAGCAAGGGTGCGGGTTCGTGGGGGAACGCAAGGAGCAAGGGTGCGGGTTCGTGGGGGAACGCAAGGAGCAAGGGTGCGGGTTCGTGGGGGAACGCAAGGAGCAAGGGTGCGGGTTCGTGGGGGAACGCAAGGAGCAAGGGTACGGGTTCGTGGGGGAACGCAAAGAGCAAGGGTGCGGGTTCGTGGGGGAACGCAAAGAGCAAGGGTGCGGGTTCGTGGGGGAACGCAAAGAGCAAGGGTGCGGGTTCGTGGGGGAACGCAAAGAGGAACCGTGCGGGTTCGTGGGGGAACGCAAAGAGGAACCGTGCGGGTTCGTGGGGAAACGCAAAGAGGAACCGTGCGGGTTCGTGGGGGAACGCAAAGAGCAAGGGTGCGGGTTCGTGAGGGAACGCAAAGAGGAACCGTGCGGGTTCGTGGGGGAACGCAAAGAGGAACCGTGCGGGTTCGTGGGGGAACGCAAGGAGCAAGGGTGCGGGTTCGTGGGGGAACGCAAAGAGCAAGGGTGCGGGTTCGTGGGGGAACGCAAAGAGGAACCGTGCGGGTTCGTGGGGGAACGCAAAGAGGAACCGTGCGGGTTCGTGGGGGAACGCAAAGAGCAAGGGTGCGGGTTCGTGGGGGAATGCAAAGAGGAACCGTGCGGGTTCGTGGGGGAACGCAAAGAGCAAGGGTGCGGGTTCGTGGGGGAACGCAAAGAGCAAGGGTGCGGGTTCGTGGGGGAACGCAAAGAGCAAGGGTGCGGGTTCGTGGGGGAACGCAAAGAGCAAGGGTGCGGGTTCGTGGGGGAACGCAAAGAGCAAGGGTGCGGGTTCGTGGGGGAACGCAAAGAGCAAGGGTGCGGGTTCGTGGGGGAATGCAAAGAGCAAGGGTGCGGGTTCGTGGGGGAACGCAAAGAGCAAGGGTGCGGGTTCGTGGGGGAACGCAAAGAGAAAGGGTGCGGGTTCGTGGGGGAACGCAAAGAGGAACCGTGCGGGTTCGTGGGGGAACGCAAAGAGCAAGGGTGCGGGTTCGTGGGGGAACGCAAAGAGGAACCGTGCGGGTTCGTGGGGGAACGCAAAGAGGAACCGTGCGGGTTTGTGGGGGAACGCAAAGAGGAACCGTGCGGGTTCGTGGGGGAACGCAAAGAGCAAGGGTGCGGGTTCGTGGGGGAACGCAAAGAGGAACGGTGCGGGTTCGTGGGGGAACGCAAAGAGCAAGGGTGCGGGTTCGTGCGGGAACGCATAGAGCAAGGGTGCGGGTTCGTGGGGGAACGCAAAGAGGAACCGTGCGGGTTCGTGGGGGAACGCAAAGAGCAAGGGTGCGGGTTCGTGGGGGAACGCAAAGAGCAAGGGTGCGGGTTCGTGGGGGAACGCAAAGAGCAAGGGTGCGGGTTCGTGGGGGAACGCAAAGAGCAAGGGTGCGGGTTCGTGGGGGAACGCAAAGAGCAAGGGTGCGGGTTCGTGGGGGAACGCAAGGAGCAAGGGTGCGGGTTCGTGGGGGAACGCAAAGAGCAAGGGTGCGGGTTCGTGGGGGAACGCAAAGAGCAAGGGTGCGGGTTCGTGGGGGAACGCATAGAGCAAGGGTGCGGGTTCGTGGGGGAACGCAAAGAGGAACCGTGTGGGTTCGTGGGGGAACGCAAAGAGGAACCGTGCGGGTTCGTGGGGGAACGCAAAGAGGAACCGTGCGGGTTCGTGGGGGAACGCAAAGAGCAAGGGTGTGGGTTCGTGGGGGAACGCAAAGAGGAACCGTGCGGGTTCGTGGGGGAACGCAAAGAGGAACCGTGCGGGTTCGTGGGGGAACGCAAAGAGGATCCGTGCGGGTTCGTGGGGGAACGCAAAGAGGAACCGTGCGGGTTCGTGGGGGAACGCAAAGAGCAAGGGTGCGGGTTCTTGTGGGGGAACGCAAAGAGCAAGGGTGCGGGTTCGTGGGGGAACGCAAAGAGCAAGGGTGCGGGTTCGTGGGGGAACGCAAAGAGCAAGGGTGCGGGTTCGTGGGGGAACGCAAGGAGCAAGGGTGCGGGTTCGTGGGGGAACGCAAGGAGCAAGGGTGCGGGTTCGTGGGGGAACGCAAAGAGCAAGGGTGCGGGTTCGTGGGGGAACGCAGAGAGCAAGGGTGCGGGTTCGTGGGGGAACGCAGAGAGCAAGGGTGCGGGTTCGTGGGGGAACGCAGAGAGCAAGGGTGCGGGTTCGTGGGGGAACGCAGAGAGCAAGGGTGCGGGTTCGTGGGGGAACGCAGAGAGCAAGGGTGCGGGTTCGTGGGGGAACGCAGAGAGCAAGGGTGCGGGTTCGTGGGGGAACGCAGAGAGCAAGGGTGCGGGTTCGTGGGGGAACGCAGAGAGCAAGGGTGCGGGTTCGTGGGGGAACGCAGAGAGCAAGGGTGCGGGTTCGTGGGGGAACGCAGAGAGCAAGGGTGCGGGTTCGTGGGGGAACGCAGAGAGCAAGGGTGCGGGTTCGTGGGGGAACGCAGAGAGCAAGGGTGCGGGTTCGTGGGGGAACGCAGAGAGCAAGGGTGCGGGTTCGTGGGGGAACGCAGAGAGCAAGGGTGCGGGTTCGTGGGGGAACGCAGAGAGCAAGGGTGCGGGTTCGTGGGGGAACGCAGAGAGCAAGGGTGCGGGTTCGTGGGGGAACGCAGAGAGCAAGGGTGCGGGTTCGTGGGGGAACGCAGAGAGCAAGGGTGTGGGTTCGTGGGGGAACGCAGAGAGCAAGGGTGCGGGTTCGTGGGGGAACGCAAAGAGCAAGGGTGCGGGTTCGTGGGGGAACGCAAAGAGCAAGGGTGCGGGTTCGTGGGGGAACGCAAAGAGGAACCGTGCGGGTTCGTGGGGGAACGCAAAGAGCAAGGGTGCGGGTTCGTGGGGGAACGCAAAGAGCAAGGGTGCGGGTTCGTGAGGGAACGCAAAGAGCAAGGCTGCGGGTTCGTGGGGGAACGCAAAGAGCAAGGGTGCGGGTTCGTGGGGGAACGCAAAGAGCAAGGGTGCGGGTTCGTGGGGGAACGCAAAGAGCAAGGGTTCGGGTTCGT
Source organism: Oreortyx pictus (assembly GCA_036925125.1). NCBI lineage: Eukaryota > Metazoa > Chordata > Aves > Galliformes > Odontophoridae > Oreortyx > Oreortyx pictus. The sequence goes on along the minus strand of JAUPFR010000328.1, from coordinate 14,069 downwards.
GGGGGAACGCAAAGAGCAAGGGTGCGGGTTCATGGGGGAACGCAAAGAGCAAGGGTGCGGGTTCGTGGGGGAACGCAAAGAGCAAGGGTGCGGGTTCGTGGGGGAACGCAAAGAGGAACCGTGCGGGTTCGTGGGGGAACGCAAAGAGCAAGGGTGCGGGTTCGTGGGGGAACGCAAAGAGGAACCGTGCGGGTTCGTGGGGGAACGCAAAGAGCAAGGGTGCGGGTTCGTGGGGGAACGCAAAGAGCAAGGGTGCGGGTTCGTGGGGGAACGCAAAGAGCAAGGGTGCGGGTTCGTGGGGGAACGCAAAGAGCAAGGGTGCGGGTTCGTGGGGGAACGCAAAGAGGAACCGTGCGGGTTCGTGGGGGAACGCAAAGAGCAAGGGTGCGGGTTCGTGGGGGAACGCAAAGAGCAAGGGTGCGGGTTCGTGGGGGAACGCAAAGAAGAACCGTGCGGGTTCGTGGGGGAACGCAAAGAGGAACCGTGCGGGTTCGTGGGGGAACGCAAAGAGCAAGGGTGCGGGTTCGTGGGGGAACGCAAAGAGCTAGGGTGCGGGTTCGTGGGGGAACGCAAAGAGCAAGGGTGCGGGTTCGTGGGGGAACGCAAAGAGCAAGGGTGCGGGTTCGTGGGGGAACGCAAAGAGCAAGGGTGCGGGTTCGTGGGGGAACGCAAAGAGGAACCGTGCGGGTACGTGGGGGAACGCAAAGAGGAACCGTGCGGGTACGTGGGGGAACGCAAAGAGGAACCGTGCGGGTTCGTGGGGGAACGCAAAGAGGAACCGTGCGGGTTCGTGGGGGATCGCAAAGAGGAACCGTGCGGGTTCGTGGGGGAACGCAAAGAGGAACCGTGCGGGTTCGTGGGGGAACGCAAAGAGGAACCGTGCGGGTTCGTGGGGGAACGCAAAGAGGAACCGTGCGGGTTCGTGGGGGAACGCAAAGAGGAACCGTGCGGGTTCGTGGGGGAACGCAAAGAGGAACCGTGCGGGTTCGTGGGGGAACGCAAAGAGGAACCGTGCGGGTTCGTGTGGGAACGCAAAGAGCAAGGGTGCGGGTTCGTGTGGGAACGCAAAGAGCAAGGGTGCGGGTTCGTGGGGGAACGCAAAGAGGAACCGTGCGGGTTCGTGGGGGAACGCAAAGTGGAACGGTGCGGGTTCGTGGGGGAACGCAAAGAGCAAGGGTGCGGGTTCGTGGGGGAACGCAAAGAGCAAGGGTGCGGGTTCGTGGGGGAACGTAAAGAGGAACAGTGCGGGTTCGTGGGGGAACGCAAAGAGCAAGGGTGCGGGTTCGTGGGGGAACGCAAAGAGGAACAGTGCGGGTTCGTGGGGGAACGCAAAGAGCAAGGGTGCGGGCTCGTGGGGGAACGCAAAGAGGAACCGTGCGGGTTCGTGGGGGAGCGCAAAGAGCAAGGGTGCGGGTTCGTGGGGGAACGCAAAGAGGAACCGTGCGGGTTCGTGGGGGAACGCAAAGAGCTAGGGCGCGGGTTCGTGGGGGAACGCAAAGAGCAAGGGTGCGGGTTCGTGGGGGAACGCAAAGAACAAGGGTGCGGGTTCGTGGGGGAACGCAAAGAGCAAGGGTGCGGGTTCGTGGGGGAACGCAAAGAGCAAGGGTGCGGGTTCGTGGGGGAACGCAAAGAGCAAGGGTGCGGGTTCGTGGGGGAACGCAAAGAGGAACCGTGCGGGTTCGTGGGGGAACGCAAAGAGCAAGGGTGCGGGTTCGTGGGGGAACGCAAAGAGCAAGGGTGCGGGTTCGTGGGGGAACGCAAAGAGCAAGGGTGCGGGTTCGTGGGGGAACGCAAAGAGGAACCGTGCGGGTTCGTGGGGGAACGCAAAGAGGAACCGTGCGGGATCGTGGGGGAACGCAAAGAGCAAGGGTGCGGGTTCGTGGGGGAACGCAAAGAGCAAGGGTGCGGGTTCGTGGGGGAACGCAAAGAAGAACCGTGCGGGTTCGTGGGGGAACGCAAAGAGCAAGGGTGCGGGTTCGTGGGGGAACGCAAAGAGCAAGGGTGCGGGTTCGTGGGGGAACGCAAAGAGCAAGGGTGCGGGTTCGTGGGGGAACGCAAAGAGCAAGGGTGCGGGTTCGTGGGGGAACGCAAAGAGCAAGGGTGCGGGTTCGTGGGGGAACGCAGAGAGCAAGGGTGCGGGTTCGTGGGGGAACGCAGAGAGCAAGGGTGCGGGTTCGTGGGGGAACGCAGAGAGCAAGGGTGGGGGTTCGTGGGGGAACGCAGAGAGCAAGGGTGCGGGTTCGTGGGGGAACGCAGAGAGCAAGGGTGCGGGTTCGTGGGGGAACGCAGAGAGCAAGGGTGCGGGTTCGTGGGGGAACGCAGAGAGCAAGGGTGCGGGTTCGTGGGGGAACGCAGAGAGCAAGGGTGCGGGTTCGTGGGGGAACGCAGAGAGCAAGGGTGCGGGTTCGTGGGGGAACGCAGAGAGCAAGGGTGCGGGTTCGTGGGGGAACGCAGAGAGCAAGGGTGCGGGTTCGTGGGGGAACGCAGAGAGCAAGGGTGCGGGTTCGTGGGGGAACGCAGAGAGCAAGGTTGCGGGTTCGTGGGGGAACGCAGAGAGCAAGGGTGCGGGTTCGTGGGGGAACGCAGAGAGCAAGGGTGCGGGTTCGTGGGGGAACGCAGAGAGCAAGGGTGCGGGTTCGTGGGGGAACGCAGAGAGCAAGGGTGCGGGTTCGTGGGGGAACGCAGAGAGCAAGGGTGCGGGTTCGTGGGGGAACGCAGAGAGCAAGGGTGCGGGTTCGTGGGGGAACGCAAAGAGCAAGGGTGCGGGTTCGTGGGGGAACGCAAAGAGCAAGGGTGCGGGTTCGTGGGGGAACGCAAAGAGCAAGGGTGCGGGTTCGTGGGGGAACGCAAAGAGCAAGGGTGCGGGTTCGTGGGGGAACGCAAAGAGCAAGGGTGCGGGTTCGTGGGGGAACGCAAAGAGCAAGGGTGCGGGTTCGTGGGGGAACGCAAAGAGCAAGGGTGCGGGTTCGTGGGGGAACGCAAAGAGCAAGGGTGCGGGTTCGTGGGGGAACGCAAAGAGCAAGGGTGCGGGTTCGTGGGGGAACGCAAAGAGCAAGGGTGCGGGTTCGTGGGGGAACGCAAAGAGCAAGGGTGCGGGTTCGTGGGGGAACGCAAAGAGCAAGGGTGCGGGTTCGTGGGGGAACGCAAAGAGCAAGGGTGCGGGTTCGTGGGGGAACGCAAAGAGCAAGGGTGCGGGTTCGTGGGGGAACCCAAAGAGCAAGGGTGCGGGTTCGTGGGGGAACCCAAAGAGCAAGGGTGCGGGTTCGTGGGGGAACCCAAAGAGCAAGGGTGCGGGTTCGTGGGGGAACGCAAAGAGCAAGGGTGCGGGTTCGTGGGGGAACGCAAAGAGCAAGGGTGCGGGTTCGTGGGGGAACGCAAAGAGGAACCGTGCGGGTTCGTGGGGGAACGCAAAGAGCAAGGGTGCGGGTTCGTGGGTGAACGCAAAGAGCAAGGGTGCGGGTTCGTGGGGGAACGCAAAGAGGAACCGTGCGGGTTCGTGGGGGAACGCAAAGAGCAAGGGTGCGGGTTCGTGGGGGAACGCAAAGAGCAAGGGTGCGGGTTCGTGGGGGAACGCAAAGAAGAACCGTGCGGGTTCGTGGGGGAACGCAAAGAGGAACCGTGCGGGTTCGTGGGGGAACGCAAAGAGGAACCGTGCGGGTTCGTGGGGGAACGCAAAGAGCAAGGGTGCGGGTTCGTGGGGGAACGCAAAGAGCTAGGGTGCGGGTTCGTGGGGGAACGCAAAGAGCAAGGGTGCGGGTTCGTGGGGGAACGCAAAGAGCAAGGGTGCGGGTTCGTGGGGGAACGCAAAGAGCAAGGGTGCGGGTTCGTGGGGGAACGCAAAGAGGAACCGTGCGGGTACGTGGGGGAACGCAAAGAGGAACCGTGCGGGTACGTGGGGGAACGCAAAGAGGAACCGTGCGGGTTCGTGGGGGAACGCAAAGAGGAACCGTGCGGGTTCGTGGGGGAACGCAAAGAGGAACCGTGCGGGTTCGTGGGGGAACGCAAAGAGGAACCGTGCGGGTTCGTGGGGGAACGCAAAGAGCAAGGGTGCGGGTTCGTGGGGGAACGCAAAGAGCAAGGGTGCGGGTTCGTGGGGGAACGCAAAGAGGAACCGTGCGGGTTCGTGGGGGAACGCAAAGAGGAACCGTGCGGGTTCGTGGGGGAACGCAAAGTGGAACGGTGCGGGTTCGTGGGGGAACGCAAAGAGCAAGGGTGCGGGTTCGTGGGGGAACGCAAAGAGCAAGGGTGCGGGTTCGTGGGGGAACGTAAAGAGGAACGGTGCGGGTTCGTGGGGGAACGCAAAGAGCAAGGGTGCGGGTTCGTGGGGGAACGCAAAGAGCAAGGGTGCGGGTTCGTGGGGGAACGCAAAGAGCAAGGGTGCGGGCTCGTGGGGGAACGCAAAGAGGAACCGTGCGGGTTCGTGGGGGAGCGCAAAGAGCAAGGGTGCGGGTTCGTGGGGGAACGCAAAGAGGAACCGTGCGGGTTCGTGGGGGAACGCAAAGAGCTAGGGCGCGGGTTCGTGGGGGAACGCAAAGAGCAAGGGTGCGGGTTCGTGGGGGAACGCAAAGAACAAGGGTGCGGGTTCGTGGGGGAACGCAAAGAGCAAGGGTGCGGGTTCGTGGGGGAACGCAAAGAGGAACCGTGCGGGTTCGTGGGGGAACGCAAAGAGGAACCGTGCGGGTTCGTGGGGGAACGCAAAGAGCAAGGGTGCGGGTTCGTGGGGGAACGCAAAGAGCAAGGGTGCGGGTTCGTGGGGGAACGCAAAGAGCAAGGGTGCGGGTTCGTGGGGGAACGCAAAGAGGAACCGTGCGGGTTCGTGGGGGAACGCAAAGAGGAACCGTGCGGGTTCGTGGGGGAACGCAAAGAGCAAGGGTGCGGGTTCGTGGGGGAACGCAAAGAGCAAGGGTGCGGGTTCGTGGGGGAACGCAAAGAGGAAGGGTGCGGGTTCGTGGGGGAACGCAAAGAGGAAGGGTGCGGGTTCGTGGGGGAACGCAAAGAGCAAGGGTGCGGGTTCGTGGGGGAACGCAAAGAGCAAGGGTGCGGGTTCGTGGGGGAACGCAAAGAGCAAGGGTGCGGGTTCGTGGGGGAACGCAAAGAGCAAGGGTGCGGGTTCGTGGGGGAACGCAAAGAGCAAGGGTGCGGGTTCGTGGGGGAACGCAAAGAGCAAGGGTGCGGGTTCGTGGGGGAACGCAAAGAGCAAGGGTGCGGGTTCGTGGGGGAACGCAGAGAGCAAGGGTGCGGGTTCGTGGGGGAACGCAGAGAGCAAGGGTGCGGGTTCGTGGGGGAACGCAGAGAGCAAGGGTGCGGGTTCGTGGGGGAACGCAGAGAGCAAGGGTGCGGGTTCGTGGGGGAACGCAGAGAGCAAGGGTGCGGGTTCGTGGGGGAACGCAGAGAGCAAGGGTGCGGGTTCGTGGGGGAACGCAGAGAGCAAGGGTGCGGGTTCGTGGGGGAACGCAGAGAGCAAGGGTGCGGGTTCGTGGGGGAACGCAGAGAGCAAGGGTGCGGGTTCGTGGGGGAACGCAGAGAGCAAGGGTGCGGGTTCGTGGGGGAACGCAGAGAGCAAGGGTGCGGGTTCGTGGGGGAACGCAGAGAGCAAGGGTGCGGGTTCGTGGGGGAACGCAGAGAGCAAGGGTGCGGGTTCGTGGGGGAACGCAGAGAGCAAGGGTGCGGGTTCGTGGGGGAACGCAGAGAGCAAGGGTGCGGGTTCGTGGGGGAACGCAGAGAGCAAGGGTGCGGGTTCGTGGGGGAACGCAGAGAGCAAGGGTGCGGGTTCGTGGGGGAACGCAGAGAGCAAGGGTGCGGGTTCGTGGGGGAACGCAGAGAGCAAGGGTGCGGGTTCGTGGGGGAACGCAGAGAGCAAGGGTGCGGGTTCGTGGGGGAACGCAGAGAGCAAGGGTGCGGGTTCGTGGGGGAACGCAGAGAGCAAGGGTGCGGGTTCGTGGGGGAACGCAGAGAGCAAGGGTGCGGGTTCGTGGGGGAAAGCAAAGAGCAAGGGTGCGGGTTCGTGGGGGAACGCAAAGAGCAAGGGTGCGGGTTCGTGGGGGAACGCAAAGAGCAAGGGTGCGGGTTCGTGGGGGAACGCAAAGAGCAAGGGTGCGGGTTCGTGGGGGAACGCAAAGAGCAAGGGTGCGGGTTCGTGGGGGAACGCAAAGAGCAAGGGTGCGGGTTCGTGGGGGAACGCAAAGAGCAAGGGTGCGGGTTCGTGGGGGAACGCAAAGAGGAACCGTGCGGGTTCGTGGGGGAACGCAAAGAGCAAGGGTGCGGGTTCGTGGGGGAACGCAAAGAGGAACCGTGCGGGTTCGTGGGGGAACGCAAAGAGCAAGGGTGCGGGTTCGTGGGGAACGCAAAGAGCAAGGGTGCGGGTTCGTGGGGGAACGCAAAGAGGAACCGTGCGGGTTCGTGGGGGAACGCAAAGAGCAAGGGTGCGGGTTCGTGGGGGAACGCAAAGAGCAAGGGTGCGGGTTCGTGGGGGAACGCAAAGAGCAAGGGTGCGGGTTCGTGGGGGAACGCAAAGAGCAAGGGTGCGGGTTCGTGGGGGAACGCAAAGAGCAAGGGTGCGGGTTCGTGGGGGAACGCAAAGAGCAAGGGTGCGGGTTCGTGGGGGAACGCAAAGAGCAAGGGTGCGGGTTCGTGGGGGAACGCAAAGGGCAGGGTGCGGGTTCGTGGGGAACGCAAAGGGCAGGGGTGCGGGTTCGTGGGGGAACGCAAAGAGGAACCGTGCGGGTTCGTGGGGGAACGCAAAGAGCAAGGGTGCGGGTTCGTGGGGGAACGCAAAGAGCAAGGGTGCGGGTTCGTGGGGGAACGCAAAGAGCAAGGGTGCGGGTTCGTGGGGGAACGCAAAGAGCAAGGGTGCGGGTTCGTGGGGGAACGCAAAGAGCAAGGGTGCGGGTTCGTGGGGAACGCAAAGAGCAAGGGTGCGGGTTCGTGGGGGAACGCAAAGAGCAAGGGTGCGGGTTCGTGGGGAACGCAAAGAGCAAGGGTGCGGGTTCGTGGGGGAACGCAAAGAGCAAGGGTGCGGGTTCGTGGGGGAACGCAAAGAGGAACCGTGCGGGTTCGTGGGGGAACGCAAAGAGCAAGGGTGCGGGTTCGTGGGGAACGCAAAGAGCAAGGGTGCGGGTTCGTGCGGGAACGCAAAGAGGAACCGTGCGGGTTCGTGGGGGAACGCAAAGAGGAACGGTGCGGGTTCGTGGGGGAACGCAAAGAGCAAGGGTGCGGGTTCGTGGGGGAACGTAAAGAGCAACGGTGCGGGTTCGTGGGGGAACGCAAAGAGGAACCGTGCGGGTTCGTGGGGGAACGCAAAGAGCAAGGGTGCGGGTTCGTGGGGGAACGCAAAGAGTAAGGGTGCGGGTTCGTGGGGGAACGCAAAGAGGAACGGTGCGGGTTCGTGGGGGAACGCAAAGAGGAACGGTGCGGGTTCGTGGGGAACGCAAAGAGGAACGGTGCGGGTTCGTGGGGAACGCAAAGAGCAAGGGTGCGGGTTCGTTGGGGAACGCAAAGAGCAAGGGTGCGGGTTCGTGGGGGAACGCAAAGAGCAAGGGTGCGGGTTCGTGGGGGAACGCAAAGAGCAAGGGTGCGGGTTCGTGGGGAACGCAAAGAGCAAGGGTGCGGGTTCGTGGGGGAACGCAAAGAGCAAGGGTGCGGGTTCGTGGGGAACGCAAAGAGCAAGGGTGCGGGTTCGTGGGGGAACGCAAAGAGCAAGGGTGCGGGTTCGTGGGGGAACGCAAAGAGCAAGGGTGCGGGTTCGTGGGGGAACGCAAAGAGCAAGGGTGCGGGTTCGTGGGGGAACGCAAAGAGCAAGGGTGCGGGTTCGTGGGGGAACGCAGAGAGCAAGGGTGCGGGTTCGTGGGGGAACGCAGAGAGCAAGGGTGCGGGTTCGTGGGGGAACGCAGAGAGCAAGGGTGCGGGTTCGTGGGGGAACGCAGAGAGCAAGGGTGCGGGTTCGTGGGGAACGCAGAGAGCAAGGGTGCGGGTTCGTGGGGGAACGCAGAGAGCAAGGGTGCGGGTTCGTGGGGGAACGCAGAGAGCAAGGGTGCGGGTTCGTGGGGGAACGCAGAGAGCAAGGGTGCGGGTTCGTGGGGGAACGCAGAGAGCAAGGGTGCGGGTTCGTGGGGGAACGCAGAGAGCAAGGGTGCGGGTTCGTGGGGGAACGCAGAGAGCAAGGCTGCGGGTTCGTGGGGGAACGCAGAGAGCAAGGGTGCGGGTTCGTGGGGGAACGCAGAGAGCAAGGGTGCGGGTTCGTGGGGGAACGCAGAGAGCAAGGGTGCGGGTTCGTGGGGAACGCAGAGAGCAAGGGTGCGGGTTCGTGGGGGAACGCAGAGAGCAAGGGTGCGGGTTCGTGGGGGAACGCAGAGAGCAAGGGTGCGGGTTCGTGGGGGAACGCAGAGAGCAAGGGTGCGGGTTCGTGGGGAACGCAGAGAGCAAGGGTGCGGGTTCGTGGGGGAACGCAGAGAGCAAGGGTGCGGGTTCGTGGGGGAACGCAGAGAGCAAGGGTGCGGGTTCGTGGGGGAACGCAAAGAGCAAGGGTGCGGGTTCGTGGGGAACGCAAAGAGCAAGGGTGCGGGTTCGTGGGGGAAAGCAAAGAGCAAGGGTGCGGGTTCGTGGGGGAACGCAAAGAGCAAGGGTGCGGGTTCGTGGGGGAACGCAAAGAGCAAGGGTGCGGGTTCGTGGGGGAACGCAAAGAGCAAGGGTGCGGGTTCGTGGGGGAACGCAAAGAGCAAGGGTGCGGGTTCGTGGGGGAACGCAAAGAGCAAGGGTGCGGGTTCGTGGGGGAACGCAAAGAGCAAGGGTGCGGGTTCGTGGGGGAACGCAAAGAGGAACCGTGCGGGTTCGTGGGGGAACGCAAAGAGCAAGGGTGCGGGTTCGTGGGGGAACGCAAAGAGGAACCGTGCGGGTTCGTGGGGGAACGCAAAGAGCAAGGGTGCGGGTTCGTGGGGGAACGCAAAGAGCAAGGGTGCGGGTTCGTGGGGGAACGCAAAGAGCAAGGGTGCGGGTTCGTGGGGGAACGCAAAGAGCAAGGGTGCGGGTTCGTGGGGGAACGCAAAGAGCAAGGGTGCGGGTTCGTGGGGGAACGCAAAGAGCAAGGTGCGGGTTCGTGGGGGAACGCAAAGAGCAAGGGTGCGGGTTCGTGGGGGAACGCAAAGAGCAAGGGTGCGGGTTCGTGGGGGAACGCAAAGAGCAAGGGTGCGGGTTCGTGGGGGAACGCAAAGAGCAAGGGTGCGGGTTCGTGGGGGAACGCAAAGGGCAGGGTGCGGGTTCGTGGGGGAACGCAAAGAGGAACCGTGCGGGTTCGTGGGGGAACGCAAAGAGCAAGGGTGCGGGTTCGTGGGGGAACGCAAAGAGCAAGGGTGCGGGTTCGTGGGGAACGCAAAGAGCAAGGGTGCGGGTTCGTGGGGGAACGCAAAGAGCAAGGGTGCGGGTTCGTGGGGAACGCAAAGAGGAACCGTGCGGGTTCGTGGGGGAACGCAAAGAGGAACCGTGCGGGTTCGTGGGGGAACGCAAAGAGGAACCGTGCGGGTTCGTGGGGGAACGCAAAGAGCAAGGGGTGCGGGTTCGTGCGGGAACGCAAAGAGGAACCGTGCGGGTTCGTGGGGGAACGCAAAGAGGAACGGTGCGGGTTCGTGGGGGAACGCAAAGAGCAAGGGTGCGGGTTCGTGGGGGAACGTAAAGAGCAACGGTGCGGGTTCGTGGGGGAACGCAAAGAGGAACCGTGCGGGTTCGTGGGGGAACGCAAAGAGCAAGGGTGCGGGTTCGTGGGGGAACGCAAAGAGGAACCGTGCGGGTTCGTGGGGGAACGCAAAGAGTAAGGGTGCGGGTTCGTGGGGGAACGCAAAGAGGAACGGTGCGGGTTCGTGGGGGAACGCAAAGAGGAACGGTGCGGGTTCGTGGGGGAACGCAAAGAGAACGGTGCGGGTTCGTGGGGGAACGCAAAGAGCAAGGGTGCGGGTTCGTGGGGGAACGCAAAGAGCAAGGGTGCGGGTTCGTGGGGGAACGCAAAGAGGAACCGTGCGGGTTCGTGGGGGAACGCAAAGAGGAACGTGCGGGTTCGTGGGGGAACGCAAAGAGCAAGGGTGCGGGTTCGTGGGGGAACGCAAAGAGGAACCGTGCGGGTTCGTGGGGGAACGCAAAGAGTAAGGGTGCGGGTTCGTGGGGGAACGCAAAGAGGAACGGTGCGGGTTCGTGGGGGAACGCAAAGAGCAAGGGTGCGGGTTCGTGGGGGAACGCAAAGAGCAAGGGTGCGGGTTCGTGGGGGAACGCAAAGAGCAAGGGTGCGGGTTCGTGGGGGAACGCAAAGAGCAAGGGTGCGGGTTCGTGGGGGAACGCAAAGAGCAAGGGTGCGGGTTCGTGGGGGAACGCAAAGAGCAAGGGTGCGGGTTCGTGGGGGAACGCAAAGAGCAAGGGTGCGGGTTCGTGGGGGAACGCAAAGAGCAAGGGTGCGGGTTCGTGGGGGAACGCAAAGAGCAAGGGTGCGGGTTCGTGGGGGAACGCAAAGAGCAAGGGTGCGGGTTCGTGGGGGAACGCAAAGAGCAAGGGTGCGGGTTCGTGGGGGAACGCAAAGAGCAAGGGTGCGGGTTCGTGGGGGAACGCAAAGAGCAAGGGTGCGGGTTCGTGGGGAACGCAAAGAGCAAGGGTGCGGGTTCGTGGGGGAACGCAAAGAGCAAGGGTGCGGGTTCGTGGGGGAACGCAAAGAGCAAGGGTGCGGGTTCGTGGGGGAACGCAAAGAGCAAGGGTGCGGGTTCGTGGGGGAACGCAAAGAGGAACCGTGCGGGTTCGTGGGGAACGCAAAGAGGAACCGTGCGGGTTCGTGGGGGAACGCAAAGAGGAACCGTGCGGGTTCGTGGGGGAACGCAAAGAGCAAGGGTGCGGGTTCGTGGGGGAACGCAAAGAGCAAGGGTGCGGGTTCGTGGGGGAACGCAAAGAGCAAGGGTGCGGGTTCGTGGGGGAACGCAAAGAGCAAGGGTGCGGGTTCGTGGGGGAACGCAAAGAGCAAGGGTGCGGGTTCGTGGGGGAACGCAAAGAGCAAGGGTGCGGGTTCGTGGGGGAACGCAAAGAGCAAGGGTGCGGGTTCGTGGGGAACGCAAAGAGCAAGGGTGCGGGTTCGTGGGGGAACGCAAAGAGCAAGGGTGCGGGTTTGTGGGGGAACGCAAAGAGCAAGGGTGCGGGTTCGTGGGGGAACGCAAAGAGGAACCGTGCGGGTTCGTGGGGGAACGCAAAGAGCAAGGGTGCGGGTTCGTGGGGAACGCAAAGAGCAAGGGTGCGGGTTCGTGGGGGAACGCAAAGAGAAACCGTGCGGGTTCGTGGGGGAACGCAAAGAGCAAGGGTGCGGGTTCGTGGGGGAACGCAAAGAGCAAGGGTGCGGGTTCGTGGGGGAACGCAAAGAGCAAGGGTGCGGGTTCGTGGGGGAACGCAAAGAGCAAGGGTGCGGGTTCGTGGGGGAACGCAAAGAGGAACGGTGCGGGTTCGTGGGGGAACGCAAAGAGCAAGGGTGCGGGTTCGTGAGGGAACGCAAAGAGCAAGGGTGCGGGTTCGTGGGGGAACGCAGAGAGCAAGGGTGCGTGTTCGTGGGGGAACGCAAAGAGCAAGGGTGCGGGTTCGTGGGGGAACGCAAAGAGCAAGGGTGCGGGTTCGTGGGGGAACGCAAAGAGCAAGGGTGCGGGTTCGTGGGGGAACGCAAAGAGCAAGGGTGCGGGTTCGTGGGGGAACGCAAAGAGCAAGGGTGCGGGTTCGTGGGGGAACGCAAAGAGCAAGGGTGCGGGTTCGTGGGGGAACGCAAAGAGCAAGGGTGCGGGTTCGTGGGGGAACGCAAAGAGGAACCGTGCGGGTTCGTGGGGGAACGCAAAGAGGAACCGTGCGGGTTCGTGGGGAACGCAAAGAGCAAGGGTGCGGGTTCGTGGGGGAACGCAAAGAGCAAGGGTGCGGGTTCGTGGGGAACGCAAAGAGCAAGGGTGCGGGTTCGTGGGGGAACGCAAAGAGCAAGGGTGCGGGTTCGTGGGGGAACGCAAAGAGCAAGGGTGCGGGTTCGTGGGGGAACGCAAAGAGCAAGGGTGCGGGTTCGTGGGGGAACGCAAAGAGCAAGGGTGCGGGTTCGTGGGGGAACGCAAAGAGCAAGGGTGCGGGTTCGTGGGGGAACGCAAAGAGCAAGGGTGCGGGTTCGTGGGGGAACGCAAAGAGGAACCGTGCGGGTTCGTGGGGGAACGCAAAGAGGAACCGTGCGGGTTCGTGGGGGAACGCAAAGAGGAACCGTGCGGGTTCGTGGGGGAACGCAAAGAGGAACCGTGCGGGTTCGTGGGGAACGCAGAGAGCAAGGGTGCGGGTTCGTGGGGGAACGCAAAGAGCAACCGTGCGGGTTCGTGGGGGAACGCAAAGAGCAAGGGTGCGTGTTCGTGGGGGAACGCAAAGAGGAACGGTGCGGGTTCGTGGGGGAACGCAAAGAGGAACGGTGCGGGTTCGTGGGGGAACGCAAAGAGCAAGGGTGCGGGTTCGTGGGGGAACGCAAAGAGCAAGGGTGCGGGTTCGTGGGGGAACGCAAAGAGCAAGGGTGCGGGTTCGTGGGGAACGCAGAGAGCAAGGGTGCGGGTTCGTGGGGGAACGCAGAGAGCAAGGGTGCGGGTTCGTGGGGAACGCAAAGAGCAAGGGTGCGGGTTCGTGGGGGAACGCAAAGAGCAAGGGTGCGGGTTCGTGGGGGAACGCAAAGAGCAAGGGTGCGGGTTCGTGGGGGAACGCAAAGAGCAAGGGTGCGGGTTCGTGGGGGAACGCAAAGAGCAAGGGTGCGGGTTCGTGGGGAACGCAAAGAGCAAGGGTGCGGGTTCGTGGGGGAACGCAAAGAGCAAGGGTGCGGGTTCGTGGGGAACGCAAAGAGCAAGGGTGCGGGTTCGTGGGGGAACGCAAAGAGCAAGGGTGCGGGTTCGTGGGGGAACGCAAAGAGCAAGGGCGCGGGTTCGTGGGGGAACGCAAAGAGCAAGGGTGCGGGTCCGTGGGGGAACGCAAAGAGCAAGGGTGCGGGTTCGTGGGGGAACGCAAAGAGCAAGGGTGCGGGTTCGTGGGGGAACGCAAAGAGGAACCGTGCGGGTTCGTGGGGGAACGCAAAGAGGAACCGTGCGGGTTCGTGGGGGAACGCAAAGAGGAACCGTGCGGGTTCGTGGGGGAACGCAAAGAGGAACCGTGCGGGTTCGTGGGGGAACGCAAAGAGCAAGGGTGCGGGTTCGTGGGGGAACGCAAAGAGCAAGGGTGCGGGTTCGTGCGGGGAACGCAAAGAGGAACCGTGCGGGTTCGTGGGGGAACGCAAAGAGCAAGGGTGCGGGTTCGTGGGGGAACGCAAAGAGCAAGGGTGCGGGTTCGTGGGGGAACGCAAAGAGCAAGGGTGCGGGTTCGTGGGGGAACGCAAAGAGCAAGGGTGCGGGTTCGTGGGGGAACGCAAAGAGCAAGGGTGCGGGTTCGTGGGGGAACGCAAAGAGCAAGGGTGCGGGTTCGTGGGGGAACGCAAAGAGCAAGGGTGCGGGTTCGTGGGGGAACGCAAAGAGCAAGGGTGCGGGTTCGTGGGGGAACGCAAAGAGCAAGGGTGCGGGTTCGTGGGGGAACGCAAAGAGCAAGGGTGCGGGTTCGTGGGGGAACGCAAAGAGCAAGGGTGCGGGTTCGTGGGGGAACGCAAAGAGCAAGGGTGCGGGTTCGTGGGGAACGCAAAGAGCAAGGGTGCGGGTTCGTGGGGGAACGCAAAGAGCAAGGGTGCGGGTTCGTGGGGGAACGCAAAGAGCAAGGGTGCGGGTTCGTGGGGGAACGCAAAGAGCAAGGGTGCGGGTTCGTGGGGGAACGCAAAGGGCAGGGGTGCGGGTTCGTGGGGGAACGCAAAGAGGAACCGTGCGGGTTCGTGGGGGAACGCAAAGAGCAAGGGTGCGGGTTCGTGGGGGAACGCAAAGAGCAAGGGTGCGGGTTCGTGGGGAACGCAAAGAGCAAGGGTGCGGGTTCGTGGGGGAACGCAAAGAGCAAGGGTGCGGGTTCGTGGGGGAACGCAAAGAGGAACCGTGCGGGTTCGTGGGGGAACGCAAAGAGGAACCGTGCGGGTTCGTGGAGGAACG
>JAUPFR010000327.1:0-35363 GCA_036925125.1 Oreortyx pictus | reverse complement strand
CCATAATATCCCGTGATATCCCATAATATCCCACAACACCCCGTAGTACCCCAAATTATCCCACAACATCCCATAATAACCCGTAATACCCCCCATAATACCCCGTAATACCCCACAACACCCCATAATAACCCATAATGACCCCACAACACCCCATAATACCCCAAATTATCCCACAACATCCCATAATACCCCGTAATACCCCCATAATACCCCGTAATACCCCACAATACCCCAGATTATCCCACAGCATCCCATAATAACCCGTAATGACCCCACAACACCCCATAATACCCCAAATTATCCCACAGCATCCCATAATAACCCGTAATGACCCCACAATACCCTGTAATACTCCCACGATACCCTGTAACGCCCCGTAGTACCCCTTATTACCCCCAAAATACACCCAGAATACTCCTTAGTACCCCGATAATACCCGATAATACCCCGTAATACCCCATAATACCCCTTAATACCATGTAGTACCGTGTAATACCCCTTAAGACCCCTTAATACCCAGTAATACTCCCATGTTGCCCCCCCACCCCCCTTACTGCCCGGTAGTACCCAGTTATACCCCGTAATGCCCCTTAATACCGTGTAACGCCTTATGGTACCCCGTAATACTCCTTAATACCCCTTGATGCCATGTAATACCTGACAGTACCCCTTAATAGCCCATTATGAGTACCCCTCTATACCCTGAAATACCCTTAATCTATACCCTTAATACCCCGTAGTACCCCTTAATAGCCCGGATGTCCCGTGATACCCCCCTTAATACCCCGTGATACCACGTGATACCCCCGTATCACGTAATGCCCCGTAATACCGTCATGTTACCCCCCTTAATACCCTGTCATGCCCAATAATACCCCGCAATACCCCATTAATACCGTGTAAAACCTTATGATGCCCCGTTATACTCCTTAATACCCCTTAAAC
Organism: Oreortyx pictus; assembly: GCA_036925125.1. NCBI lineage: Eukaryota > Metazoa > Chordata > Aves > Galliformes > Odontophoridae > Oreortyx > Oreortyx pictus. Next base: position 34,415 of record JAUPFR010000327.1, on the reverse strand, counting down.
CCCTTAATGCCGTAATACCCTGTCATACCCCTTAATACCCCATGATACCCCCTTAAAACCCCCTTAATGCCCCTTAATACCCCTTAATATCCCATGATACCCCTTAATACCCCGTGATACCCCTTAAAACCCCTTAATGCCCCTTAATACCCCTTAATACCCCGTGATACCCCTTAAAACCCCCTTAATGCCCCTTAATACCCCTTAATATCCCATGATACCCCCTTAATACCCCGTGATACCCCTTAAAACCCCCTTAATGCCCCTTAATACCCCTTAATATCCCATTATTAATTAATATCCCATGATACCCCCTTTATACCCCGTGATACCCCCTTAATACCCCCGTGATACCCCCTTAATACCCCCTTAATACCCCCTTAATACCCCGTGATACCCGATGACTGGGGGATATATGGGGTCCGTTATGGGGTGTTCATGGGGTTATTATGGGATGTTTATGGGGTTATTATGGGATGTCACCCACCACGCGGTTATGGGGTGTTCATGGGGTTATTATGGGATGTCCGTGGGGTTATTATGGGGTGTTTATGGGGTTATTATGGGGTGTTTATGGGGTTATTATGGGGTGTTTTTGGGGTTATTATGGGGTGTTCGTGGGGTTATTATGGGATGTTTATGGGGTTATTATGGGATGTCACCCACCACGCGGTTATGGGGTGTTCATGGGGTTATTATGGGATGGCTGTGGGGTTATTATGGGGTGTCTGTGGGGTTATTATGGGATGTTTATGGGGTTATTATGGGGTGTTTATGGGGTTATTATGGGGTGTCTGTGGGGTTATTATGGGGTGTTTATGGGGTTATTATGGGATGTTTATGGGGTTACTATGGGATGTCTGTGGGTTATTATGGGGTGTTTATGGGGTTATTATGGGGTGTTTTTTGGGGTTATTATGGGGTGTTCGTGGGGTTATTATGGGATGTTTATGGGGTTATTATGGATGTCACCCACCACGCGGTTATGGGGTGTTCATGGGGTTATTATGGGATGGCTGTGGGGTTATTATGGGATGTTTATGGGGTTATTATGGGGTGTTTATGGGGTTATTATGGGGTGTCTGTGGGGTTATTATGGGATGTTTATGGGGTTATTATGGGGTGTTTATGGGGTTATTATGGGGTGTCTGTGGGGTTATTATGGGATGTTTATGGGGTTATTATGGGGTGTTTATGGGGTTATTATGGGGTGTCTGTGGGGTTATTATGGGGTGTTTATGGGGTTATTATGGGATGTTTATGGGGTTACTATGGGATGTCTGTGGGGTTATTATGGGGTGTTTATGGGGTTATTATGGGGTGTTTTTGGGGTTATTATGGGGTGTTCGTGGGGTTATTATGGGATGTTTATGGGGTTATTATGGGATGTCTATGGGGTTATTATGGGATGGCTGTGGGGTTATTATGGGGTGTTAATGGGGTTACTATGGGGTGTTTTTGGGGCTATTATGGGGTGTTCGTGGGGTTATTATGGGATGTTTATGGGGTTACTATGGGATGTCTGTGGGGTTATTACGGGGTGTTTATGGGGTTATTATGGGGTGTTTTTGGGGTTATTATGGGGTGTCCGTGGGGTTATTATGGGATGTTTATGGGGTTAATTATGGGATGTCACCCACCACGCGGTTATGGGGTGTTTATGGGGTTATTATGGGATGTCTATGGGGTTATTATGGGATGGCTGTGGGGTTATTATGGGGTGTTTATGGGGTTATTATGGGATGTCTATGGGGTTATTATGGGATGGCTGTGGGGTTATTATGGGTGTTTATGGGGTTATTATGGGATGTCCGTGGGGTTATTATGGGGTGTTAATGGGGTTATTATGGGGTGTTTTTGGGGCTATTATGGGGTGTTCGTGGGGTTATTATGGGATGTTTATGGGGTTACTATGGGATGTCTATGGGGTTATTACGGGGTGTTTATGGGGTTATTATGGGGTGTTTTTGGGGTTATTATGGGGTGTTTTTGGGGTTATTATGGGGTGTCCGTGGGGTTATTATGGGATGTCCGTGGGGTTATTATGGGATGTCCGTGGGGTTATTATGGGGTGTTACCGACCACACGGTGATGGGGTTGTTTATGGGGTTATTATGGGATGTTACCCGCCGCGCGGTGATGGGGTTGTTACTGGGGTTATTATGGGATGTTTATGGGGTTATTATGGGATGTTACCCGCCGTGCTGTTCCCGGCGCAGCGCAGCACTGTGCGCAGTTGTGCAAAACTGCTCCACTGCCCCGAACCGCTCAGACCCCGAACGCGGACACTCAGCTGCCTGCGGGTATAGGGGGGTTAGGGGGTCGGTTATGGGGTCAGCTATGGGGTTATGGGGTCAGCATTGGGGTTATGGGGTCAGCTATGGGGTTATAGGGTCAGCTATAGGGTTATGGGGTCAGCATTGGGGTTATGGGGTCAGCTATGGGGCGGAGCAATGGGATTATGGGGTCAGCTATGGGGTTATATGGGATCAGCATTGGGGTTATGGGGTCAGCTATGGGGTTATAGGGTCAGCTATAGGGTTATGGGGTCAGCTATGGGGTTATGGGGTCAGCTATGGGGTTATGGGGTCAGCTATGGGGTCAGCTATGGGGTTATAGGGTCAGCAGGATCTATGGGGCGGAGCTGGCGGATCTATGGGGCGGATCTATGGGGCGGATCTATGGGGTGAAGCGGCAGGTCTATGGGGCGGATCTATGGGACGGATCTATGGGGCGGATCAGTGGGGCGGAGCTGTGGGGCGGAGCTGTGGGGCGGATCTATGAGGCTGATCTATGGGGCGGATCTGTGGGGCGGAGCTGAGGATCTGTGGGGCGGATCTATGGGGTGGAGCTGCAGGTCTATGGGGCGGATCTATGGGGCGGATCTATGGGGCGGAGCTGCGGATCTATGGGGCGGATCTATGGGGCGGATCTATGGGGCGGATCTGCGGATCTATGGGGCGGATCAGTGGGGCGGATCTGTGGGGCGGATCAGTGGGGCGGATCAGTGGGGCGGGTCTATGGGGCGGATCAGTGGGGCGGATCAGTGGGGCGGATCTGTGGGGCGGGTCTATGGGGCGGATCTATGGGGCGGAGCTGCGGGTCTATGGGGCGGATCTATGGTGCGGATCAGTGGGGGCGGATCAGTGGGGCGGGTCTATGGGGCGGATCTATGGGGCGGATCAGTGGGGCGGATCAGTGGGGCGGATCTGTGGGGCGGAGCTGCGGATCTGTGGGGCGGATCTATGGGGCGGATCTATGGGGCGGAGCTGCGGATCTATGGGGCGGGTCTATGGGGAGGATCTGTGGGGCGGGTCTATGGGGCGGATCAGTGGGGCGGATCTATGGGGCGGAGCTGCGGATCTATGGGGCGGATCAGTGGGGCGGATCTGTGGGGCGGATCAGTGGGGCGGATCAGTGGGGCGGGTCTATGGGGCGGATCAGTGGGGCGGATCAGTGGGGCGGATCTGTGGGGCGGGTCTATGGGGCGGATCTATGGGGCGGAGCTGCGGGTCTATGGGGCGGATCTATGGTGCGGATCAGTGGGGCGGATCAGTGGGGCGGGTCTATGGGGCGGATCAGTGGGGCGGATCTGTGGGGCGGAGCTGCGGATCTGTGGGGCGGATCTATGGGGCGGATCTATGGGGCGGAGCTGCGGATCTATGGGGCGGGTCTATGGGGAGGATCTGTGGGGCGGGTCTATGGGGCGGATCAGTGGGGCGGATCTATGGGGCGGAGCTGCGGATCTATGGGGCGGATCTGTGGGGCGGATCAGTGGGGCGGATCAGTGGGGCGGATCTATGGGGCGGAGCTGCGGATCTATGGGGCGGATCTGTGGGGCGGATCAGTGGGGCGGATCTATGGGGCGGATCTGTGGGGCGGATCAGTGGGGCGGGTCTATGGGGCGGATCTGCGGATCTATGGGGCGGATGTATGGGGCGGAGCTGCGGGTCTATGGGGCGGATGTATGGGGCGGATCTATGGGGCGGATCAGTGGGGCGGATCAGTGGGGGGGATCAGTGGGGCGGAGCTGTGGGGCGGATCTATGGGGCGGAGCTGTGGGGTGGAGCTGCGGATCTATCGGGCGGATCTATGGGGCGGATCTATGGGGCGGATCAGTGGGGCGGAGCTGTGGGGCGGATCTGCGGATCTATGGGGCGGATCAGTGGGGCGGGTCTATGGGGCGGATCTATGGGGCGGATCAGTGGGGCGGATCAGTGGGGCGGATCTATGGGGCGGATCAGTGGGGCGGGTCTATGGGGCGGATCAGTGGGGCGGATCTATGGGGCGGATCAGTGGGGCGGATCTATGGGGCGGATCAGTGGGGCGGATCTATGGGGCGGATCAGTGGGGCGGATCTATGGGGCGGATCTATGGGGCGGATCAGTGGGGCGGGTCTATGGGGCGGATCAGTGGGGCGGATCTATGGGGCGGATCTATGGGGCGGATCAGTGGGGCGGGTCTATGGGGCGGATCAGTGGGGCGGATCTATGGGGCGGAGCTGCGGGTCTATGGGGCGGATCAGTGGGGCGGGTCTATGGGGCGGATCAGTGGGGCGGGTCTATGGGGCGGATCAGTGGGGCGGATCTATGGGGCGGGTCTATGGGGCGGATCTATGGGGCGGAGCTGCGGGTCTATGGGGCGGATCTATGGTGCGGATCAGTGGGGCGGATCAGTGGGGCGGGTCTATGGGGCGGATCTATGGGGCGGATCAGTGGGGCGGATCAGTGGGGCGGGTCTATGGGGCGGATCTATGGGGCGGATCAGTGGGGCGGATCAGTGGGGCGGATCTGTGGGGCGGAGCTGCGGATCTGTGGGGCGGATCTATGGGGCGGATCTATGGGGCGGAGCTGCGGATCTATGGGGCGGGTCTATGGGGAGGATCTGTGGGGCGGGTCTATGGGGCGGATCAGTGGGGCGGATCTATGGGGCGGAGCTGCGGATCTATGGGGCGGATCTGTGGGGCGGATCAGTGGGGCGGATCAGTGGGGCGGATCTATGGGGCGGAGCTGCGGATCTATGGGGCGGATCTGTGGGGCGGATCAGTGGGGCGGATCTATGCGGCGGATCAGTGGGGCGGATCTATGGGGCGGAGCTGTGGGGTGGAGCTGCGGATCTATCGGGCGGATCTATGGGGCGGATCAGTGGGGCGGATCAGTGGGGCGGATCTGTGGGGCGGATCTATGGGGCGGATCAGTGGGGCGGATCTGTGGGGCGGATCTATGGGGCGGATCAGTGGGGCGGATCTATGGGGCGGATCAGTGGGGCGGATCTATGGGGCGGAGCTGCGGGTCTATGGGGCGGATCAGTGGGGCGGATCTATGGGGCGGATCAGTGGGGCGGGTCTATGGGGCGGATCAGTGGGGCGGGTCTATGGGGCGGGTCTATGGGGCGGATCAGTGGGGCGGATCTATGGGGCGGATCAGTGGGGCGGATCTATGGGGCGGAGCTGCGGGTCTATGGGGCGGATCAGTGGGGCGGGTCTATGGGGCGGATCAGTGGGGCGGATCAGTGGGGCGGATCAGTGGGGCGGGTCTATGGGGCGGATCAGTGGGGCGGATCTATGGGGCGGGTCTATGGGGCGGATCTATGGGGCGGAGCTGCGGGTCTATGGGGCGGATCTATGGTGCGGATCAGTGGGGCGGATCAGTGGGGCGGGTCTATGGGGCGGATCTATGGGGCGGATCAGTGGGGCGGATCAGTGGGGCGGGTCTATGGGGCGGATCTATGGGGCGGATCAGTGGGGCGGATCAGTGGGGCGGATCTGTGGGGCGGAGCTGCGGATCTGTGGGGCGGATCTATGGGGCGGATCTATGGGGCGGAGCTGCGGATCTATGGGGCGGGTCTATGGGAGGATCTGTGGGGCGGGTCTATGGGGCGGATCAGTGGGGCGGATCTATGGGGCGGAGCTGCGGATCTATGGGCGGATCTGTGGGGCGGATCAGTGGGGCGGATCAGTGGGGCGGATCTATGGGGCGGAGCTGCGGATCTATGGGGCGGATCTGTGGGGCGGATCAGTGGGGCGGATCTATGCGGCGGATCAGTGGGGCGGATCTATGGGGCGGAGCTGTGGGGTGGAGCTGCGGATCTATCGGGCGGATCTATGGGGCGGATCAGTGGGGCGGATCAGTGGGCGGATCTGTGGGGCGGATCTATGGGGCGGATCAGTGGGGCGGATCTGTGGGGCGGATCTATGGGGCGGATCAGTGGGGCGGATCTATGGGGCGGATCAGTGGGGCGGATCTATGGGGCGGAGCTGCGGGTCTATGGGGCGGATCAGTGGGGCGGATCTATGGGGCGGATCAGTGGGGCGGGTCTATGGGGCGGATCAGTGGGGCGGGTCTATGGGGCGGGTCTATGGGGCGGATCAGTGGGGCGGATCTATGGGGCGGATCAGTGGGGCGGATCTATGGGGCGGAGCTGCGGGTCTATGGGGCGGATCAGTGGGGCGGATCTATGGGGCGGATCAGTGGGGCGGGCACTGACGCGGCGGCGGCGCGCGCGGCGATGTGGAGTCGGTGCGCGGCGGAAAGGCGGCGCTGTCCGGGAGCGCGCCGCGTTTGGGCGGTGACGGCCACGCGCACAGAGGCGGAGAAACCGCGCGCAGCGCCCACGGACACCCGCCGAGTAATGCGCCCATCTGCCGGAACCAGTATGCACCAGTACGGACCAGTACGGACCAGCACGGACCAGCACGGACCAGTATGCACCAGCACGGACCAGTACAGACCAATACGGACCAGTACAGACCAGTACGGATCAGTATGGACCAGCACGGACCAGTACGGACCAGCACGGACCAGTACAGACCAGTACGGACCAGTACGGATCAGTATGGACCAGTATGGACCAGTACGGACCACTATGGACCAGTACGGACCAGCACGGACCAGTATGGACCAGTACGGACCAGTATGCACCAGCACGGACCAGTATGGACCAGCACGGACCAGTACAGACAGTACGGACCAGTACGGATCAGTACGGACCAGTATGGACCAGTACGGACCACTATGGACCAGTACGGACCAGCACGGACCAGTATGGACCAGTACGGACCAGTATGCACCAGCACGGACCAGTACGGACCAGTATGCACCAGCACGGACCAGTACGGACCAGTATGCACCAGCACGGACCAGTACGGACCAGCACGGACCAGTACAGACCAGTACGGACCAGTACGGATCAGTATGGACCAGTATGGACCAGTACGGACCACTATGGACCAGTACGGACCAGCACGGACCAGTATGGACCAGTACGGACCAGTATGCACCAGCACGGACCAGTACGGACCAGTATGCACCAGCACAGACCAGTATGCACCAGCACGGACCAGTACGGACCAGCACGGACCAGTACAGACCAGTACGGACCAGTACGGACCAGTACGGACCACTATGGACCAGTACGGACCATCACGGGACCAGTATGGACCAGTACGGACCAGTATGCACCAGCACGGACCAGTACGGACCAGTATGCACCAGCACGGACCAGTACGGACCAGCACGGACCAGCACGGACCAGTACGGACCAGTATAGACCAGCACAGACCAGTATGGACCAGTACGGACCAGTACGGACCAGTACGGACCAGTATGGACCAGTGCGGACCAGTACGGACCATCAGGGACCAGTACGGACCAGTACGGACCATCACGGACCAGTATGGACCATCACGGACCAGTACGGTCCAGTAAGCAACACTGACTCCCAGTTCCCTCCCAGTCCCCCCCATACCCCCTCCACTTCCCCCCCCATTTCCCTCCCAGTCCTCCCAGTGCCATTCCAGTCCCCTCCACTCCCTCCCAGTCCCCCCCATTTCCCTCCCAGTCCCTCCACTCCCCCCCCCAGTCCCCCCCAGTCCCCCCCCAGTCCCCCCAGTCCCCCCAGTCCCCTGTCCCCCCAGTTCCTTCCAGTCCCCCCAGTCCCTCCCAGTCCCCCCAGTCCCCCCAGTGCCCCCCATTTCCCGCCCAGTCCCTCCCAGTCCCTCCCACTCCCCCCTCCCAGTCCCCCCAGTCCCCCCAGTCCCAGTCCCCCCAGTCCCCCCATTCCCCCAGTGCTCCCAGTCCCCCCAGTCCCCCCAGTCCCCCCAGTTCCCCCCAGTCCCCCCAGTTCCCCCCAGTCCCCCAGTGCCCCCAGTCCCCCCATTCCAGTCCCCCCACTCCCCCCAGTCCCCCCAGTCCCCCCAGTTCCCCCCAGTCCCCCCAGTTCCCCCCAGTCCCCCCAGTGCCCCCAGTCCCCCCATTCCCCCCATTCCCCCCAGTCCCCCCACTCCCCCCAGTCCCCCCAGTCCCCCCCGTTCCCCCCAGTGCTCCCAGTCCCCCCAGTCCCCCCAGTCCCCCCAGTCCCCCCGTTCCCCCCAGTGCTCCCAGTCCCCCCAGTTCCCCCCAGTCCCCCCAGTGCCCCCCATTTCCCGCCCAGTCCCTCCCAGTCCCTCCCACTCCCCCCTCCCAGTCCCCCCCATTCCCCCCAGTCCCCAGTCCCCCCATTCCCCCCAGTGCTCCCAGTCCCCCCAGTCCCCCCAGTCCCCCCAGTTCCCCCCAGTCCCCCCAGTGCTCCCAGTCCCCCCATTCCCCCCATTCCCCCCATTCCCCCCAGTCCCCCCAGTCCCCCCAGTTCCTTCCAGTCCCCAGTCCCCCCGTTCCCCCCAGTCCCCCCAGTCCCCCAGCCCCCCGTTCCCCCCAGTGCTCCCAGTCCCCCCAGTCCCCCCAGTCCCCCAGTCCCCCCGTTCCCCCCAGTCCCCCCAGTCCCCCAGCCCCCCGTTCCCCCCAGTCCCCCCATTCCCCCCAGTCCCCCCAGTCCCCCCAGTCCCCCAGCCCCCCGTTCCCCCCAGTGCTCCCAGTCCCCCCATTCCCCCCATTCCCCCCATTCCCCCCAGTCCCCCCACTCCCCCCAGTCCCCCCAGTCCCCCCAGTCCCCCAGCCCCCCGTTCCCCCCAGTGCTCCCAGTCCCCCCATTCCCCCCATTCCCCCCATTCCCCCCAGTCCCCCCACTCCCCCCAGTCCCCCCAGTCCCCCCAGTCCCCCCAGCCCCCCGTTCCCCCCAGTGCTCCCAGTCCGTACTGGAACGCGGCCTGGCGCTGCCTCTTCTCGTCCTCGCGGTGCCGCAGCAGTAGCGGCTCTGATTCATCAGCGCTGAGTGTCCGCGCTGCCGGAACCACGTGACCCCGTGACCCCACCGTGACCCCGTGACCCCACCGTGACCCCACGTGACCCCCCCGTGACCCCGTGACCCCACCGTGACCCCACCGTGACCCATGACCCCACGTGTCCCCACGTGACCCCACCGTGACCCCAACCGTGACCCCACCGTGACCCCTGACCCCACGTGACCCCACCGTGACCCCACCGTGACCCCAACCGTGACCCCAACCGTGACCCCGTGACCCCACCGTGACCCCCCCAATGTGACCCCACTGTGACCCCACGTGACCCCAGTTCCCAGTTCCCCCAGTCCCTCCCAGTTCCCCCGGTCCCCCCAGTGCTCCCAGTTCCCCCATCTCTCCCAGTTCCTCCCAGTGCTCCCAGTTCCTCCCAGTCCCCCCACTCCCCCCAGTCCCCCCAGTTCCCCCAGTCCCCCCAGTTCCCCCAGTTCCCCCATCTCTCCCAGTGCTCCCAGTTCCCCCAGTTCCCCCAGTTCCCCCAGTTCCCCCATCTCTCCCAGTCCCCCCAGTCCCATCCCAGTCCCCCCAGTCCCCCAATCTCTCCCAGTTCCTCCCAGTGCTCCCAGTTCCCCCAGTCCCCCCCAGTTCCCCCAGTCCCCCCAGTCCCCCCATCTCTCCCAGTTCCTCCCAGTGCTCCCAGTTCCCCCAGTCCCATCCCAGTCCCCCCAGTCCCCCCAGTCCCCCAATCTCTCCCAGTTCCTCCCAGTGCTCCCAGTTCCCCCAGTCCCCCCCGTTCCCCCAGTCCCCCCAGTCCCCCCATCTCTCCCAGTTCCCCCAGTGCTCCCAGTTCCCCCAGTTCCCCCAGTTCCCCCAGTCCCCCCAGTCCCATCCCAGTCCCCCCAGTCCTCCCAGTCCCCCCATCTCTCCCAGTTCCTCCCAGTCCCCCCAGTGCTCCCAGTTCCTCCCAGTCTCCCCACTGCTCCCAGTCCCCCCAGTCCCATCCCAGTCCCCCCAGTCCCCCCAGTCCCCCAATCTCTCCCAGTTCCTCCCAGTGCTCCCAGTTCCCCCAGTCCCCCCCAGCTCCCCCAGTTCCCCCCAGTTCCCCCAGTCCCCCCAGTCCCCCCATCTCTCCCAGTTCCCCCAGTTCCCCCAGTCCCCCCAGTCCCCCCATCTCTCCCAGTTCCTCCCAGTGCTCCCAGTTCCCCCAGTCCCCCCCAGCTCCCCCAGTTCCCCCAGTCCCCCCCAGCTCCCCCAGTCCCCCCCAGTTCCCCCAGTCCCCCCAGTCCCCCCATCTCTCCCAGTTCCCCCAGTTCCCCCAGTCCCCCCAGTCCCCCCCATCTCTCCCAGTTCCTCCCAGTCCCCCCCAGTTCCCACCGGTGCCGTCGCGCAGTTGGATCTCTCCGCTCTGCAGCCATTGGTAGCACGGGAACACCCACACGTCACCGTCACCGTCACCGTCACCGTCACCGTCACCGTCACCGATGTCACCGTCACCGTCACTGTCCCCATCGCTCTCAGTGTCCCCACACGTGTCCGTGTCCCCACGGGTGTCACCGTCCCCACACGTGTCCGTGTCCCCACACGTGTCCCCATATCTCTGAGTGTCCCCACGGGTGTCACCGTCCCCACGGGTGTCACCGTCCCCACGGGTGTCACCGTCCCCACGGGTGACATTGTCCCCATGTGTGTCCATGACCCCATAGCTCTGAGTGTCCCCACGCGTGTCCGTGTCCCCACGGGTGTCCCCGACCCCACGGGTGACATTGTCCCCACGGGCGTGACTGACCCCACGGGTGACATTGTCCCCACGGGTGTGGGTGTCCCTGGTGTCCCCATGCGTGTCAGCGGTGTCCCCACGCGTGTGGGTGTCCCCACGCGTGTCCGTGTCCCCACGCGTGTCCCTGTCCCCCCGCGTGTGGGTGTCCCTGCGCGTGTGGGTGTCCCCACGCGAGTCCGTGTCCCCCCGCGTGTCCGTGTCCCCACGCGTGTCCGTGTCCCCACGCGTGTGGGTGTCCCCCCGCGTGTGGGTGTCCCCACGGGTGTGGGTGTCCCCACGCGTGTTCGTGTCTCCATGCATGTCGGTGTCCCCACGCATGTTGGTGTCCCCATGCGTGTGGGTGTCCCCACGCGTGTCCGTGTCCCCACGGGTGTCCGTGTCCCCGCGCGTGTGGGTGTCCCCCCGTGTGTGAGTGTCCCCCCGCGTGTGGGTGTCCCCACGCGTGTCCGTGTCCCCACGGGTGTCCGTGTCCCCCTGCGTGTGGGTGTCCCCACGCGTGTCCGTGTCCCCACGCGTGTCCGTGTCCCCCCACGTGTGGGTGTCCCCCCGCGTGTCCGTGTCCCCATGCGTGTCTGTATCCCCATGCATGTTGGTGTCCCCCCGCGTGTGGGTGTCCCCGCGTGTGTGGGTGTCCCCACGGGTGTCCGTGTCCCCCCGTGTGTCCGTGTCCCCACGCGTGTCCGTGTCCCCCCGTGTGTCCGTGTCCCCACGCGTGTCCGTGTCCCCACGCGTGTCCGTGTCCCCACGCGTGTGGGTGTCCCCATGCGTGTCCATGTCCCCCCGCATGTTGGTGTCCCCACGGGCGTGGGTGTCCCCACGGGCGTGGGTGTCCCCACGGGTGTCCGTGTCGCGCCGCGTGGCGGTGACGGTGACGCGGCGGAGGTTCCAGGCGTCGTCGATGCCGCGGAGCAGCGGTTCTTTCCGCAGCAGAAGGAGCAGCGGAGATCCCAACGGCGCCGCCGCGCTCAGCTCCGCGTCCACCGCCTGCGGAGACACGGGGACCCCACGGACACCCCACGGACACCCCACGGGAACCCACGGGGAACCCACGGGGAACCCACGGACACCCCACGGGAACCCACGGACACCCCACGGGGAACCCACGGGGAACCCACGGGGAACCCACGGACACCCCACGGGGACCCCACGGACACCCCATGGACACCCCACAGGGAACCCATGGACACCCCACAGACACCCCACGGCACCCCACAGGGAACCCACAGACACCCCACAGACACCCCACAGACACCCCACGGACACCCCACGGGAACCCACGGACACCCCACGGGAACCCACAGGGAACCCACGGACACCCCACGGACACCCCACGGGGACCCCACAGGGAACCCACGGGGAACCCACGGACACCCCACGGGAACACACAGGGAACCCACGGACACCCCACGGACACCCCACGGACACCCCACAGGGAACCCACGGGGAACCCACGGGGAACCCACGGACACCCCACGGACACCCCATGGCACCCCATGGGGAACCCACAGACACCCCACGGGGAACCCACGGACACCCCACGGGGACCCCACGGGGACCCCACGGACACCCCACGGGAACCCACGGACACCCCACGGACACCCCACGGGGAACCCACGGGGAACCCACGGGGAACCCACGGACACCCCACAGGGAACCCACGGACACCCCACGGGAACCCACGGACACCCCACGGGGAACCCACGGGGAACCCACGGGGAACCCACGGACACCCCACGGGGACCCCACGGACACCCCATGGACACCCCACAGGGAACCCATGGACACCCCACAGACACCCCACGGCACCCCACAGGGAACCCACAGACACCCCACGGACACCCCACAGACACCCCACGGACACCCCACGGGAACCCACGGACACCCCACGGGAACCCACAGGGAACCCACGGACACCCCACGGACACCCCACGGGGACCCCACAGGGAACCCACGGGGAACCCACGGACACCCCACGGGAACACACAGGGAACCCACGGACACCCCACGGACACCCCACGGGGACCCCACAGGGAACCCACGGGGAACCCACGGGGAACCCACGGACACCCCACGGACACCCCATGGCACCCCATGGGGAACCCACAGACACCCCACGGGGAACCCACGGACACCCCACGGGGACCCCACGGGGACCCCACGGACACCCCACGGGAACCCACGGACACCCCACGGACACCCCACGGGGAACCCACGGGGAACCCACGGGGAACCCACGGACACCCCACAGGGAACCCACGGACACCCCACGGGAACCCACGGACACCCCACGGGGAACCCACGGGGAACCCACGGGGAACCCACGGACACCCCACGGGGAACCCACGGGGACCCCACGGGGAACCCACGGGGAACCCACGGACACCCCACGGGAACCCACGGACACCCCACGGACACCCCACGGGGACCCCACGGACACCCCACGGACACCCCACGGGAACCCACGGGGAACCCACGGACACCCCACGGCACCAGTTCCCAGTCCCATTCCAGTCCCTCCCAGTCCCCCCCACTCCCCTCCACTCCCCTCCCAGTCCCATTCCAGTCCCTCCCAGTGCCCCCCAGTCCCCTCCCAGTCCCCCCCAGTCCCTCCCAGTGCCCCCCACTCCCCTCCCAGTCCCTCCCAGTCCCTCCCAGTCCCATCCCAGTTCCTTCCAGTCCCCTCCCAATCCCCTCCCAGTCTCATCCCAGTCCCATTCCAGTCCCTCCCAGTCCCCCCCAGTCCCATTCCAGTCCCTCCCAGTTCCCTCCTAGTCCCTCCCAGTCCCCTCCCAGTTCCCTCCCAGTCCCTCCCAGTCCCCTCCCAGTCCCCCCCAGTCCATCCCAATCCCCTCCCAGTCCCATTCCAGTCCCTCCCAGTCCCCTCCCAGTTCCTCCCAGTCCCTCCCAGTTCCCTCCCAGTCCCTCCCAGTCTCATCCCAGTCCCCTCCCAGTTCCCTCCCAGTTCCCCCCACTCCCCTCCCAGTCCCATCTTAGTCCCTCCCAGTCCCTCCCAGTGCCCCCCAGTCCCCTCCCAGTCCCATTCCAGTCCCTCCCAGTCCCATCTTAGTCCCTCCCAGTCCCTTCCAGTCCCTCCCAGTGCCCCCCACTCCCCTCCCAGTCCCTCCCAGTGCCCCCCAGTCCCCCCCAGTCTCATCCCAGTCCCCTCCACTCCCCTCCTAGTCCCTCCCAGTCCCTCCCAGTCCCTCCCAGTCCCCCCCTGTCCCCTCCCAGTCTCCCCCACTCCCCTCCCAGTCCCATCTTAGTCCCTCCCAGTCCCCCCCAGTCCCTCCCAGTGCCCCCCACTCCCCTCCCAGTCCCTCCCAGACCCTCCCAGTGCCCCCCAGTCCCCTCCCAGTCTCCCCCAGTCTCATCCCAGTCCCCTCCACTCCCCTCCTAGTCCCTCCCAGTCCCTCCCAGTCCCTCCCAGTCCCCTCCCAGTCCCTCCCAGTCCCCCCCTGTCCCCTCCCAGTCTCCCCCACGCCTCTCCCAGTCCCTCCCAGTCCGTCCCAGTGCTCCCAGTTCACCGTGTGTGCGGCCAGGCGGTGCCGCGGCCAGCGGAGGTGGCAGGGCCGGCTGTGTCCCCGCGGTCCCATCAGCGTCAGCGTCACCGCCGCCATCGTCCCCGCGCCCCAATCCGACCCCGACAGCACCGACACGCGGTACCGCACCTCTGCGGGGTCACCGGGGTCACCGCGGGGTCACGGGGTCACCGCGGGGTCACGGGGTCACCGGGGTCACCACGGGGTCACCAGGGGGTCACAGAGTCACCACGGGGTCACGGGGTCACCAGGGGGTCACGGGGTCACCACGGGGTCACCGGGGTCACCGGGATCACCGGGGGTCACGGGGTCACCGGGGGTCATGGGGTCATCGGGGTCACCGGGGGTCACGGGGTCACCACGGGGTCACCGGGGTCACCACGGGGTCACGGGGTCACCAGGGGGTCACAGAGTCACCACGGGGTCACGGGGTCACCAGGGGGTCACGGGGTCACCACGGGGTCACCGGGGTCACCGGGATCACCGGGGGTCACGGGGTCACCGGGGGTCATGGGGTCATCGGGGTCACCGGGGGTCACGGGGTCACCACGGGGTCACGGGGTCACCACGGGGTCACGGGGTCACCAGGGGGTCACGGGGTCACCACGGGGTCACCGGGGTCACCGGGATCACCGGGGGTCACGGGGTCACCGGGGGTCATGGGGTCATCGGGGTCACCGCGGGGTCACGGGGTCACCACGGGGTCACGGGGTCACCGGGGTCACCACGGGGTCACGGGGTCACCAGGGGGTCACAGAGTCACCACGGGGTCACGGGGTCACCAGGGGGTCACGGGGTCACCACGGGGTCACCGGGGTCACCGGGATCACCGGGGGTCACGGGGTCACCGGGGGTCACGGGGTCATCGGGGTCACCGGGGGTCACGGGGTCACCACGGGGTCACGGGGTCACCACGGGGTCATCGCGGGGTCACCACGGGGTCACCAGGGGGTCACGGGGTCACCGGGGCTCACGGGGTCACCACGGGGTCACGGGGTCACCGGGGGTCACCGGGGTCACCGGGGCTCACGGGGTCACCAGGGGGTCACGGGGTCACCAGGGGGTCACGGGGACACCACGGGGTCACGGGGTCACCGGGGGTCACGGGGTCACCACGGGGTCATCGCGGGGTCACCACGGGGTTACGGGGTCACCAGGGGGTCACGGGGTCACCAGGGGGTCACGGGGTCACCACGGGGTCACCACGGGGTCACGGGGTCACCAGGGGGTCACGGGGACACCACAGGGTCACCGGGGGTCACGGGGTCACCACGGGGTCATCTCGGGGTCACCACGGGGTCACGGGGTCACCAGGGGGTCACGGGGTCACCGGGGTCACCACGGGGTCACGGGGTCACCAGGGGGTCACGGGGTCACCGGGGCTCACGGGGTCACCGGGGGTCACGGGGTCACCACGGGATCACCGGGGTCACCAGGGGGTCACGGGGTCACCGGGATCACCGGGGGTCACGGGGTCACCGGGGTCACCACGGGGTCACCGGGGGTCACAGGGTCACCACGGGGTCACGGGGTCACCGGGGTCACCGGGGGTCACAGGGTCACCACGGGGTCACCGGGGGTCATGGGGTCATCGGGGTCACCGGGGGTCACGGGGTCACCACGGGGTCACCGGGGTCACGGGGTCACCACGGGGTCACGGGGTCACCAGGGGGTCACGGAGTCACCACGGGGTCACCGGGGGTCACAGGGTCACCACGGGGTCACCGGGATCACCAGGGGGTCATCATGGGGACACGGGGTCACCCAGGGGTCACATGGGGTCATCATGGGGTCACAGGGTCACCACGGGGTCACCGGGGGTCATCATGGGGTCACCCAGGGGTCACGCATGGGTCATCATAAGGTCATGAGGTCACCGGGGGTCACCAGGGGGTCACCATGGGAACACGGGGTCACCCAGGGGTCACATGGGGTCACGGGGTCACCAGGGGGTCGCCACGGGGTCACCCAGGGGTCACATGGGGTCATTATGGGGACACGGGGTCACCCAGGGGTCACATGGGGTCATCATGGGGTCACCGGGGGGTCACCCAGGGGTCATCATGGGGTCACGGGGTCACCAGGGGGTCACAGGGGTCACCCAGGGGTCACAGGTCAACATGGGGTCACAGTGGGGTCAGCACGGGGTCACCGAGGGGTCACCACGGGGTCACGAGGTCACAGTGGGGTCACCACGGGGTCATGGGGTCACCCAGGGGTCACCACGGGGTCATCATGGGGTCACCCAGGGGTCACCATGGGGTCAACCTGGGGTCACCTGGGGTCACGGGGTCACCAGGGGGTCACAGGGGTCACCCAGGGGTCACAGGTCAACATGGGGTCACAGTGGGGTCACCAAGGGGTCACAGTGGGGTCACCAAGGGGTCACGGGGTTACCTGAGGTCCTCTTGGGGTCCTCTTGGTCACCAATGGGGTCACCCTTGGGGTCACCGATGGGGTCACCGATGGGGTCACCCTTGGGGTCACCCTTGGGGTCACCGATGGGGTCACCCTTGGGGTCACCGGGGGTCCTTGGGGTCATCCTGAGCTCCTCGGGGTCACCAACGGGGTCCATGGGGTCACCGCTGCCCTATAGGTCCCTTTTTGGGGTCGTTGGGGTTTTCGGGGTCACCGCGGTCCTTTGGGGTCACAGTGGGGTCCTTTGGGGTCACCGCTGCCCTATAGGTCCCTTTTTGGGGTCTGTTGGGGTTTTCGGGGTCACCGCGGTCCTTTGGGGTCCTTTGGGGTCCTTGGGGTCCTTTGGGGTCTGTGGGGTTTTGGGGGTCACTGCGGTCCTTGGGGTCCTTTGGGGTCTTTGGGGTCTTTGGGGTCTGTGGGGTTTTGGGGGTCACTGCGGTCCTTGGGGTCCTTTGGGGTCTTTGGGGTCTTTGGGGTCTGTGGGGTTTTGGGGGTCACTGCGGTCCTTGGGGTCCTTTGGGGTCTTTGGGGTCTTTGGGGTCTGTGGGGTTTTGGGGGTCACTGCGGTCCTTGGGGTCCTTTGGGGTCTTTGGGGTCTTTGGGGTCTGTGGGGTTTTGGGGGTCACTGCGGTCCTTGGGGTCCTTTGGGGTCTTTGGGGTCTTTGGGGTCTGTGGGGTTTTGGGGGTCACTGCGGTCCTTGGGGTCCTTTGGGGTCTTTGGGGTCTTTGGGGTCTGTGGGGTTTTGGGGGTCACTGCGGTCCTTGGGGTCCTTTGGGGTCTGTGGGGTTTTGGGGGTCACTGCGGTCCTTGGGGTCCTTGGGGTCCTTGGGGTCTTTGGGGTCTTTGGGGTCTGTGGGGTTTTGGGGGTCACAGCAGATCTTGGGGTCCTTTGGGATCTGTGGGGCCAGCGCTGCCCTTGGGGGTCTGTTGGGGTCTTTTGGGGTCACTGCGGTCCTTGGGGTCCTTGGGGGTCCTTGGGGTCTTCGGGGTCTTTGGGGTCACTGCGATCCTTGGGGTCCTTGGGGTCTTCGGGGTCTTTTGGGGTCACTGCGGTCTTCGGAGTCCTCAGGTGTCCTTGGGATCTGTGGGGTCCTTTGGGGTTTTTGGGGTCACCGCTGCCCTATAGATCCTTGGGGTCCTTTGGGGTCCTTGGGGTCTTCGGGGTCTTTGGGGTCCTTTGGGGTCTGTTGGGGTCTGTGGGGTTTTGGGGTCACCACAATCCTTGGGGTCCTTTGGGGTTTTTGGGGTCACCGCTGCCCTATAGATCCTTGGGGTCCTTTGGGGTCCTTGGGGTCTTCGGGGTCCAACGGTGTCCTTGGGGTCTTTGGGGTCCTTTGGGGTCTGTTGGGGTCTGTGGGGTTTTGGGGTCACCACAATCCTTGGGGTCCTTTGGGGTTTTTGGGGTCACCGCTGCCCTATAGATCCTTGGGGTCCTTTGGGGTCCTTGGGGTCTTCGGGGTCCTTGGGGTCCTTTGGGGTCCTTGGGGTCTTCGGGGTCCTCCGGTGTCCTTGGGGTCCTTTGGGGTCTTTGGGGTCTGTGGGGTTTTGGGGTCACCACAATCCTTGGGGTCCTTTGGGGTTTTGGGGTCACCGCTGCCCTATAGATCCTTGGGGTCCTTTGGGGTCCTTGGGGTCTTCGGGGTCCAACGGTGTCCTTGGGGTCTTTGGGGTCCTTGGGGTCCTTTGGGGTCCTTGGGGTCTTCGGGGTCCTCCGGTGTCCTTGGGGTCCTTTGGGGTCTTTGGGGTCTGTGGGGTTTTGGGGGTCACAGCAGACTTTGGGGTCCTTTGGGATCTGTGGGGTCACGGCTGCCCTATAGATCCGTGGGGCCCTATAGGGTGCGGTGCTCTCAGTGTCTGTGTGCGCTCCCTCAGCCGCCTCCGCAGCCCCAGTTCCCTCCCAGTCCCTCCCAGTTCCCTCCCAGTCCCTCCCAGTTCCCTCCCAGTCCCCTCCCAGTCCCCTCCCAGTCCCATCCCAGTCCCCTCCCAGTTCCTCCCAGTAGGACCGGTTTGTCCCTGATGGGATCAGCACCGTCGGTCCCAGTTACACCACAGCGCAGCCACAGCTCCGCCCCAGTTACACCACACTGCCATCCCAGTTCCGTCCCAGTTCAACCCAGTTCCCTCCCAGTTCCGTCCCAGTCACCACCGCCGCCCTCTGCCCCACATCCCACCCCTATTGCACCACTGCTCCCAGTACGACCAGTTCCTGACCAGCCACATCCCAGTTTGGGCAACACTGGGCTGAGCTCATGTCCCAGTTCAACCCAGTTCAACCCCAGTCCCATCCCAGTTCCCTCCCAGTTCTGTCCCAGTTCCATCCCAGTAACCACCGCTGCCCTCTGCCCCACATCCCCCCCCCTATTGCACCACTGCTCCCAGTACGACCAGTTCCTGACCAGTCACGTCCCAGTTTGGACACCACCAGGCTGAGCTCACGTCCCAGTTCAACCTCAGTCCCTCCCAGTTCTGTCCCAGTTTCATCCCAGTCCCTCCCAGTTCCACCCCAGTAACCACCGTCATCTTCTGCCCCACATCCCCCCCGCTATTGCACCACTGCTCCCAGTACGACCAGTTCCTGACCAGTCACGTCCCAGTTTGGGCAACACCGGGATGAGCTCACGTCCCAGTTCAACCCCAGTCCCTCCCAGTTCTGTCCCAGTTTCATCCCAGTCCCTCCCAGTTCCACCCCAGTAACCACCGTCATCTTCTGCCCCACATCCCCCCCCCTATTGCACCACTGCTCCCAGTACGACCAGTTCCTGACCAGTCACGTCCCAGTTTGGGCAACACCGGGATGAGCTCACGTCCCAGTTCAACCCCAGTCCCTCCCAGTTCATCCCAGTTCAACCCCAGTTCCCTCCCAGTTCCATCCCAGTAACCACCGCTGCCCTCTGCCCCACATCCCCCCCCCTATTGCACCACTGCTCCCAGTACGACCAGTTCCTGACCAGTCACGTCCCAGTTTGGACACCACCGGGCTGAGCTCACGTCCCAGTTCAACCTCAGTCCCTCCCAGTTCTGTCCCAGTTTCATCCCAGTCCCTCCCAGTTCCACCCCAGTAACCACCGTCATCTTCTGCCCCACATCCCCCCCCCTATTGCACCACTGCTCCCAGTACGACCAGTTCCTGACCAGTCACGTCCCAGTTTGGGCAACACCGGGCTGAGCTCACATCCCAGTTCAACCCCAGTCCCTCCCAGTTCTGTCCCAGTTTCATCCCAGTCCCTCCCAGTTCCACCCCAGTAACCACCGTCATCTTCTGCCCCACATCCCCCCCCCTATTGCACCACTGCTCCCAGTACGACCAGTTCCTGACCAGTCACGTCCCAGTTTGGGCAACACCGGGCTGAGCTCACGTCCCAGTTCAACCCCAGTCCCTCCCAGTTCATCCCAGTTCAACCCCAGTTCCCTCCCAGTTCCATCCCAGTAACCACTGCTTCCCTCTGCCCCACATCCCCCCCCTATTGCACCACTGCTCCCAGTATGACCAGTTCCTGACCAGTCACGTCCCAGTTTGGGCAACACCGGGATGAGCTCACGTCCCAGTTCAACCCCAGTCCCTCCCAGTTTCATCCCAGTTCAACCCAGTTCCCCCAGTTCCCTCCCAGTCCCCACCATTCTCTGCTCCCCCCACCCCCCCCCCCATTGCACCACTGCTCCCAGTATGACCAGTTCCAGCCCAGTTGCCCTCCAGCCCCATCCCAGTCCCACCCCAGTTCAGACACCAGTGCTCACCACCGGGCTGAGCTCACGTCCCAGTTCAATCCCAGTTCAACACCAGTTCCCTCCCAGTTCCCATCCCAGTCCCATCCCCCCCCCTATTGCACCACTGCTCCCAGTATGACCAGTTCCAGAGCAGTCACGTCCCAGTTTGGACACCACCGGGCTGAGCTCACGTCCCAGTTCAACTCCAGTTCAAACCCAGTCCCGTCCCAGTTACTCCAGTCCCCCCAGTCCCATCCCAGTCCCAACCCAGTCCCATCCCAGTCCCCCCAGTCCCATCCCAGTTCCCCCAGTCCCATCCCAGTCCCCCCCCAGTTCCCCCAGTCCCATCCCAGTTCCCCCCCCAGTTCCCCCAGTCCCATCCCAGTTCCCCCCCCAGTTCCCCCAGTCCCATCCCAGTCCCCCCAGTCCCATCCCAGTCCCCCCCCAGTTCCCCCTGTCCCATCCCAGTTCCCCCAGTCCCATCCCAGTCCCCCCCCAGTTCCCCCAGTCCCATCCCAGTCCCCCCCCAGTTCCCCCAGTCCCATCCCAGTCCCCCCAGTCCCATCCCCGTTCCCCTCAGTTCCCCCTGTCCCATCCCAGTTCCCCCAGTCCCATCCCAGTCCCCCCCCAGTTCCCCCAGTCCCATCCCAGTCCCCCCAGTCCCATCCCAGTTCCCCCTGTCCCATCCCAGTTCCCCCAGTCCCATCCCAGTCCCCCCCCAGTTCCCCCAGTCCCATCCCAGTCCCCCCAGTCCCATCCCAGTTCCCCCTGTCCCATCCCAGTTCCCCCAGTCCCATCCCAGTCCCCCCCCAGTTCCCCCAGTCCCATCCCAGTCCCCCCAGTCCCATCCCCGTTCCCCTCAGTTCCCCCAGTCCCATCCCAGTTCCCCCAGTCCCATCCCAGTGTCCCCCCAGTCCCATCCCAGTCCCACCCCAGTTCCCCCAGTCCCATCCCAGTTCCCCCAGTCCCATCCCAGTTCCCCCAGTCCCATCAAAGTCCCATCCCAGTTCCCCCAGTCCCATCCCAGTCCCCCCAGTCCCCTCCCAGTCCCATCCCAGTCCCCCCAGTCCCATCCCAGTCCCATCCCAGTCCCCCCAGTCCCATCCCAGTCCCATCCCAGTCCCATCCCAGTCCCCCCAGTCCCATCCCAGTCCCATCCCAGTTCCCCCAGTCCCCTCCCTGTCCCATCCCAGTCCCCCCAGTCCCATCCCAGTCCCATCCCAGTCCCATCCCAGTTCCCCCAGTCCCCTCCCTGTCCCATCCCAGTCCCCCCAGTCCCATCCCAGTCCCATCCCAGTCCCATCCCAGTTCCCCCAGTCCCCTCCCTGTCCCATCCCAGTCCCCCCAGTCCCATCCCAGTCCCATCCCAGTCCCACCCGCCCCACACACTGGGACCACTTTGCTCTCAGATCTTTATTATGGGGCACATGACCCCACGGGGTCCCCCTTGGGGTCATTATGGGGTCATTATGGGGTCATTACGGGGTCGTTATGGGGTCGTTATGGGGTCATTATGGGGTCGTTATGGGGTCGTTATGGGGTCATTATGGGGTCATTACGGGGTCGTTATGGGGTCGTTATGGGGTCATTATGGGGTCGTTATGGGGTCGTTATGGGGTCATTATGGGGTCGTTATGGGGTCGTTATGGGGTCGTTATGGGGTCGTTATGGGGTCATTATGGGGTCATTATGGGGTCGTTATGGGGTCGTTATGGGGTCATTATGGGGTCATTATGGGGTCGTTATGGGGTCGTTATGGGGTCGTTATGGGGTCGTTATGGGGTCTCCATCGGGATTTCCATAGGGATTTCCATCGGGGTCTTTATGGGGTCTCCATTGGGATTTCCATTGGGATCTCTATGAGGTCTCCATTGGGATTTCCATTGGGATCTTTATGGGGTCTCCATCGGGATTTTCATTGGGATTTCCATTGGGGTCTTTATAGGGTCTCCATTGGGATTTCCATTGGGATCTTTATGGGGTCTCCATCGGGATTTTCATTGGGATTTCCATTGGGGTCTTTATAGGGTCTCCATTGGGATTTCCATTGGGATCTTTATGGGGTCTCCATTGGGATTTCCACTGGGATATTTATAGGGTCTCCATTGGGATTTCCATAGGGATTTCCATCGGGGTCTTTATAGGGTCTCCATTGGGATTTCTATTGGGATCTCTATGGGGTCTCCACTGGGATTTCCATCGGGATCTTTATGGGGTCTCCATCGGGGTCTTCATGGTGTCTCCATTGCGATTTCCATCGGGATCTTTATGGGGTCTTTATGGGGTCTTTATGGGGTCTCCATCGGGATTTCCATTGGGATATTTATGGGTCTCCATCGGGATTTCCATTGGGATTTCCATAGGGATTTCCATCAGGATCTTTATAGGGTCTCCATTGGGATTTCCATCGTGGTCTTTTTGGGGTCTCCATTGGGATTTCCATTGGGATATTTATAGGGTCTCCATCGGGATTTCCATTGGGATATTTATAGGGTCTCCATTGGGATTTCCATCGGGATATTTATAGGGTCTCCATCGGGATTTCCATTGGGATTTCCATTGGGATTTCCATCAGGATCTTTATAGGGTCTCCACTGGGATTTCCATCGGGGTCTTTTTGGGGTCTCCATTGGGATTTCCATTGGGATATTTATAGGGTCTCCATTGGGATTTCCATTGGGATATTTATAGGGTCTCCATTGGGATTTCCATCGGGATATTTATAGGGTCTCCATCGGGATTTCCATTGGGATTTCCATTGGGATTTCCATCAGGATCTTTATAGGGTCTCCATTGGAATTTCCATCGGGGACTTTTTGGGGTCTCAATTGGGATTTCCATTGGGATATGTATAGGTTCTCCATCGGGATTTCCATCGGGATATTTATAGGGTCTCCATCGGGATTTCCATTGGGATCTCTATGGGGTCTCCATTGGGATTTCCATTGGGATCTCTATGAGGTCTCCATTGGGATTTCCATTGGGATCTTTATGGGGTCTCCATTGGGATTTCCATCAGTATCTTTATGGGGTCTCCATCGGGGTCTTTATGGGGTCTCCATCGGGATTTGCATTGGGATTTCCATCGGGATCTTCATGGGGTCTCCATAGGGGTCTTTATGGGGTCTCCATTGGGATTTCCATTGGGGTCTTTATAGGGTCTCCATTGGGGTCTTTATGGGGTCTCCATTGGGATTTCCATTGGGATATTTATGGGGTCTCCACTGGGATCTTTATGGGGTCTCCATCGGGATTTCCATTGGGATATTTATAGGGTCTCCATTGGGATTTCCATTGGGATATTTATGGGGTCTCCACTGGGATCTTTATGGGGTCTCCATCGGGATTTCCATTGGGATATTTATAGGGTCTCCATTGGGATTTCCATTGGGATATTTATAGGGTCTCCATCGGGATTTCCATTGGGATATTTATAGGGTCTCCATCGGGATTTCCATCGGGATATTTATAGGGTCTCCATTGGGATTTCCATCGGGATATTTATAGGGTCTCCATCGGGATTTCCATTGGGATTTCCATTGGGATTTCCATCAGGATCTTTATAGGGTCTCCATTGGGATTTCCATCGTGGTCTTTTTGGGGTCTCCATTGGGATTTCCATTGGGATATTTATAGGGTCTCCATCGGGATTTCCATTGGGATATTTATAGGGTCTCCATTGGGATTTCCATCGGGATATTTATAGGGTCTCCATCGGGATTTCCATTGGGATTTCCATTGGGATTTCCATCAGGATCTTTATAGGGTCTCCACTGGGATTTCCATCGGGGTCTTTTTGGGGTCTCCATTGGGATTTCCATTGGGATATTTATAGGGTCTCCATTGGGATTTCCATTGGGATATTTATAGGGTCTCCATTGGGATTTCCATCGGGATATTTATAGGGTCTCCATCGGGATTTCCATTGGGATTTCCATTGGGATTTCCATCAGGATCTTTATAGGGTCTCCATTGGAATTTCCATCGGGGACTTTTTGGGGTCTCCATTGGGATTTCCATTGGGATATTTATAGGGTCTCCATCGGGATTTCCATTGGGATATTTATAGGGTCTCCATCGGGATTTCCATCGGGATATTTATAGGGTCTCCATCGGGATTTCCATTGGGATATTTATAGGGTCTCCATCGGGATTTCCATTGGGATTTCCATCGGGATTTCCATCGGGGTCTTTACGGGGTCTCCCTCGGCCCCTTCCCTCCGGCTCCGTCTCGGGGTCCCGTCGGGGGTCCCCCGTGGGGCCGTCCGTGGGGCGTCGTCTCAGATGGCGACGCTGTTCTCGACGCGCTGCGGGTCGAGGTACGGGTAGGGCAGGGGGAGGGCGGCGTTGCGGCGGCGGATGCGCCGGGAGATGCAGCGCAGGCGGCGGCGGAACTGCGCCATCAAACGCTGCGGGGCCGCCTCCGTGAAGTGCTCCTCCGGGTAACAGCCCAGCGGGCGCTGCGGGGGGGGCACCGCGCACATTGGGGTCCCACGGGGTCCCATAGGGCAGATTGGGGTCCCATAGGGCAGACTGGGGTCCCATAGGACAGATTGGGGTCCCGTAGGGCGGATTGGGGTCCCTTGGGGCAGACTGGGGTCCCTTGGGGCAGACTGGGGTCCCATAGGGCAGACTGGGGTCCCATGGGGTCCCATAGGGCAGATTGCGGTCACACGGGGTCCCATAGGGCAGATTGGGGTCCCATGGGGTCCCATAGGGCAGACTGGGGTCCCTTGGGGTCCCATAGGGCAGACTGGGGTCCCATAGGGCAGATTGGGGTCCCACGGGGTCCCATAGGGCAGATTGGGGTCCCATAGGGCAGACTGGGGTCCCTTGGGGTCCCATAGGGCAGACTGGGGTCCCATGGGGTCATGGAGGGGTCCCACGGGGTCCCATAGGGCAGATTGGGGTCCCATAGGGCAGACTGGGGTCCCATAGGGCAGATTGGGGTCCCATAGGGCAGACTGGGGTCCCATAGGGCAGATTGGGGTCCTATGGGGTCATGGAGAGGTCCCTTTGGGGTCCCACGGGGCAGACTGGGGTCCCTTGGGGTCCCATAGGGCAGATTGGGGTCCCATAGGGCAGACTGGGGTCCCGTGGGGAAGACTAGGGTCCCGTGGGGTCATGGAGAGGTCCCTTTGGGGTCCCTTGGGGTCCCATAGGGCAGACTGGGGTCCCATAGGGCAGACTGGGGTCCCTTGGGGTCCCATAGGGCAGATTGGGGTCCCATGGGGTCATGGAGGGGTCCCACGGGGTCCCATAGGGCAGATTGGGGTCCCATAGGGCAGACTGGGGTCCCTTGGGGTCCCATAGGGCAGACTGGGGTCCCTTGGGGTCCCATAGGGCAGACTGGGGTCCCATGGGGTCATGGAGGGGTCCCACGGGGTCCCATAGGGCAGATTGGGGTCCCATAGGGCAGACTGGGGTCCCATAGGGCAGATTGGGGTCCTATGGAGTCATGGAGAGGTCCCTTTGGGGTCCCACGGGGCAGACTGGGGTCCCTTGGGGTCCCATAGGGCAGATTGGGGTCCCATAGGGCAGACTGGGGTCCCGTGGGGAAGACTAGGGTCCCGTGGGGTCATGGAGAGGTCCCTTTGGGGTCCCTTGGGGTCCCATAGGGCAGACTGGGGTCCCATAGGGCAGACTGGGGTCCCTTGGGGTCCCATAGGGCAGATTGGGGTCCCATGGGGTCATGGAGGGGTCCCACGGGGTCCCATAGGGCAGATTGGGGTCCCATAGGGCAGACTGGGGTCCCTTGGGGTCCCATAGGGCAGACTGGGGTCCCATGGGGTCCCATAGGGCAGACTGGGGTCCCATGGGGTCATGGAGGGGTCCCACGGGGTCCCATAGGGCAGATTGGGGTCCCATAGGGCAGACTGGGGTCCCATAGGGCAGATTGGGGTCCCATAGGGCAGACTGGGGTCCCATAGGGCAGATTGGGGTCCCATAGGGCAGACTGGGGTCCCATAGGGCAGATTGGGGTCCTATGGGGTCATGGAGAGGTCCCTTTGGGGTCCCACGGGGCAGACTGGGGTCCCACGGGGTCCCATAGGGCAGATTGGGGTCCCATAGGGCAGACTGGGGTCCCGTGGGGAAGACTAGGGTCCCGTGGGGTCATGGAGAGGTCCCTTTGGGGTCCCTTGGGGCAGACTGGGGTCCCTTGGGGTCCCATAGGGCAGACTGGTGTCCCGTAGGGCAGACTGGGGTCCCACGGGGTCCCATAGGGCAGATTGGGGTCCCATAGGGCAGACTGGGGTCCCACGGGGTCCCATAGGGCAGACTGGGGTCCCTTGGGGTCCCATAGGGCAGACTGGGGTCCCATAGGGCAGACTGGGGTCCCACGGGGTCCCATAGGGCAGATTGGGGTCCCGTAGGGCAGATTGGGGTCCCATAGGGCAGACTGGGGTCCCATAGGGCAGACTGGGGTCCCTTGGGGTCCCATAGGGCAGACTGGGGTCCCATGGGGTTCTATAGGGCAGACTGGGGTCCCATAGGGCAGACTGGGGTCCCATGGAGTCCCATAGGGCAGATTGGGGTCCCACGGGGTCCCATAGGGCAGACTGGGGTCCCTTGGGGTCCCATAGGGCAGACTGGGGTCCCATAGGGCAGACTGGGGTCCTATGGGGTCCCATAGGGCAGATTGGGGTCCCACGGGGTCCCATAGGGCAGACTGGGGTCCCTTGGGGTCATGTAGGGGTCCATTTGGGGTCCCATAGGGCAGACTGGGGTCCCTTGGGGTCCCATAGGGCAGACTGGGGTCCCTTTGGGGTCCCATAGGGCAGACGGGGGTCCCACGGAGTCCCATCGGGCGGGCGGGGGGGGGGGGGCGTTTCGGGGCGGCGGTGGCGGCGGGGGGTCCCGGATTTCGGGGTGCCCGTACCATGTCGAGGGGCTCGTTGCGCAGCACCCACAGCACGCTGAGCACTCTGCACGTGGTGTTCACCGCCGGCAGCGCCCGCAGGAAATCGGCGCAGCTCAGCGCGCTCTTACGGCGCGGGGGGGGCTCACGCATCGCCGACGGCATGTTGGGCATGAACGCACCCAGCTCGAACTACGGGACCCCAAAAACACCCCATTAAAACCCCACAAAACCCATAGAGACCCACAGAGACCCCATAAGACACATAGAGACACATAGGGACACATAGAGACACATAGGACCCATAGAGATCCATAGAGACCCACAGGGACCCATAGGGACCCCATGTTGGGCATGAACGCACCCAGCTCGAACTACGGGACCCCAAAAACACCCCATTAAAACCCCACAAAACCCATAGAGACCCACAGAGACCCCATAAGACACATAGAGACACATAGGGACACATAGAGACACATAGGACCCATAGAGATCCATAGAGACCCACAGGGACCCATAGGGACCCCATGTTGGGCATGAACGCACCCAGCTCGAACTACGGGACCCCAAAAACACCCCATTAAAACCCCACAAAACCCATAGAGACCCACAGAGACCCCATAAGACACATAGAGACACATAGGGACACATAGAGACACATAGGACCCATAGAGATCCATAGAGACCCACAGGGACCCATAGGACCCATAGGGACCCATAGAGACCCATAGAGACCCATAGAGACCCATAAGACCCATAGAAACCCATAGAGATCCCTAGAGACCCATATAGACCCATAGGGACCCATAGAGACCCATAGGGACCCATAGAGACCCATAGAGACCCCATAAAACCCATAGAGACCCCATAAAACACATAGAGACACATAGGGACACATAGAGACACATAGGACCCATAGAGATCCATAGAGACCCACAGGGACCCATAGGGACCCATAGAGACCCATAGGGACCCATAGAGACCCATAGAGACCCCATAAAACCCATAGAGACCCCATAAAACACATAGAGACACATAGGGACACATAGAGACACATAGGACCCATAGAGATCCATAGAGACCCACAGGGACCCATAGGGACCCATAGAGACCCATAGGGACCCATAGAGACCCATAGAGACCCATAGAGACCCATAGGGACCCATAGAGACCCATAGGGACCCATAGGGACCCATAGACACCCATAGAGACCCATAGAGACCCATAGGGACCCATAGGGACCCATAGGACCCATAGAAACCCATAGAGACCCATAGAGACCCCTGGAGACCCATAGGGACCCATAAGACCCATAGAAACCCATAGAGATCCCTAGAGACCCATATAGACCCATAGGGACCCCATAAAACCCATAGAGACCCATAGGGACCCATAGAGACCCATAGAGACCCATAGAGACCCCATAAAACCCATAGAGCCCCCATAAAACCCATAGAAACCCCATAAAACACATAGAGACCCCATAAAACACATAGAGACCCCATAAAACACATAGAGACACATAGGACCCATAGAGATCCATAGAGACCCCATAAAACCCATAGAGACCCCATAAAACACATAGAGACACATAGGGACACATAGAGACACATAGGACCCATAGAGATCCATAGAGACCCACAGGGACCCATAGGGACCCATAGAGACCCATAGAGACCCATAGGGACCCATAGGGACCCATAGGGACCCATAGAAACCCATAGGGACTAACAGAAACCCATATAGACCCATAGAGACCCATTGTGACCCATAGGGACCCATAGGAACCCATAGGGACCCATAGGGACACATAGAGACCCATAGAAACCCATAGAGACCCATAGGGACCCATAGGACCCATAGGGACCCATAGGGACCCATAGAAACCCATAGAGACCCATAGAGACCCCTAGGGACACATTGTGACCCATAGGGACCCATAGGGACCCATAGGGACCCATAGGGACACATAGTCCCCTATTTCCCCCCCCACATCACCACCCCACATCCCGCCCCACACCCCACCCCACATCCCACCCCACATCCCGCCCCACATCCCACCCCACATTGCCCCACATCCCACCCCACATTGCCCCACACCCCACCCCACATCCCACCCCACATTGCCCCACATCCCACCCCACATCCCACCCCACATTGCCCCACACTGCGCCCCACACCCCACCCCACACCCCGCCCCACATCCCACCCCACATCCCACCCCACACAGCCCCACATCCCACCCCACACCCTGCCCCACACCCCGCCCCACATCCCACCCCACATTGCCCCACATCCCACCCCACATCCCACCTCACATCCCACCCCACATTGCCCCACATCCCACCCCGCATCCCACCCCATATCCCGCCCCACCCCGCCCCACACCCCGCCCCACACCCTGCCCCACACCCCGCCCCACATCCCACCCCACATTGCCCCACACCGCGCCCCACACCCCGCCCCACACCCCGCCCCACATCCCACCCCACATCCCACCCCACATCCCACCCCACACAGCCCCACATCCCACCCCACACCCTGCCCCACACCCCGCCCCACATCCCACCCCACATTGCCCCACATCCCACCCCACATTGCCCCACATCCCACCCCACATCCCACCTCACATCCCGCCCCACACCCCGCCCCACATCCCACCCCACACCCCGCCCCACCCCGCCCCACATCCCACCCCACACAGCCCCACACCCCGCCCCATACAGCCCCACATCCCACCCCACACCCCACCCCACACAGCCCCACACCCTGCCCCACACCCCGCCCCACATCCCACCCCACATTGCCCCACACCCCACCCCACACCCCGCCCCACCCCACCCCACACCCTGCCCCACACCCCGCCCCACACCCCACCCCACATTGCCCCACATCCCACCCCACACCCCGCCCCACATCCCACCCCACATTGCCCCACATCCCACCCCACATCCCACCCCACATCCCACCCCACATCCCACCCCACATTGCCCCACATCCCACCCCACATCCCACCTCACATCCCACCTCACATCCCACCCCACATTGCCCCACATCCCACCCCACATCCCGCCCCACATCCCACCCCACATCCCGCCCCACACCCCACCCCACCCCGCCCCACACCCCGCCCCACACCCCGCCCCACATCCCACCCCACATTGCCCCACATCCCACCCCGCATCCCGCCCCACACCGCGCCCCACACCGCGCCCCACACCCCACCCCACACCCCGCCCCACCCCACCCCACACCCTGCCCCACACCCCGCCCCACACCCCACCCCACATTGCCCCACATCCCACCCCACATCCCACCCCACATCCCACCCCACATTGCCCCACATCCCACCCCACATCCCACCCCACATCCCACCCCACATTGCCCCACATCCCACCCCACATCCCGCCCCACATTGCCCCACATCCCACCCCACATTGCCCCACACCCCGCCCCACACCTCGCCCCACACCTCGCCCCACACCTCGCCCCACACAGCCCCACATCCCACCCCACACCCCACCCCACACAGCCCAACACCCCGCCCCACACCCCACCCCACATTGCCCCACATCCCACCCCACATCCCACCCCACATCCCACCCCACATCCCACCCCACATTGCCCCACATCCCACCCCACATTGCCCCACACCCCGCCCCACACCTCGCCCCACACCTCGCCCCACACAGCCCCACATCCCACCCCACACCCCACCCCACACAGCCCAACACCCCGCCCCACACCCCACCCCACATTGCCCCACATCCCACCCCACATCCCACCCCACATTGCCCCACATCCCACCCCACATTGCCCCACATCCCACCCCGCATCCCGCCCCACACCCCGCCCCACACCCCGCCCCACATCCCACCCCACACCCCGCCCCACCCCGCCCCACACCCTGCCCCACACCCCGCCCCACATCCCACCCCACATTGCCCCACACCGCGCCCCACATCCCACCCCACCCCGCCCCACACCGTGCCCCACACCGCGCCCCACATGGCGCACCTGCCCGCTGTTGGTGGCGGCGTGGTGAGCGGAGCACGTGTAGATCACCATCGTGACAAAGGTGACGAGCGCGCGCACCGTGCGCAGCGACGACGGAACGCCTGCGGGGGGGGGAGGGGGGGGTGGAAAGGGGGAGGGGCTTGCACGAGAGCCTTGCACGACGCTCTGGGGGGGGCTACATGGGGATTTGCATGAGGGGAGGGGCGAGGAGAGGGGGGCTGCACGGGGGATTGCACGAGGGGGGATTTGCACGAGGGTGGAATTTGGATTGGGGGGGCTGTGCACGAGGGGTTTGCACGACGGTCTGGGGGGCTACACGGGGATTTGCACGAGGGGAGGGGCTTTGCACGAGGAGAGGGCTGCACAGGGATTTGCACGAGGGGAGGGGCTTTGCATGAGGATGGGGGCTGCACGGGGATTTGCACGAGGGGGGATTTGCACGAGGGTGGAATTTGGATTGGGGGGGCTGTGCACGAGGGGTTTGCACGACGGTCTGTGGGGCTACACGGGGATTTGCACGAGGGAAGGGGCTTTGCATGAGGAGAGGGCTGCACGGGGATTTGCACGAGGGGAGGGGCTTTGCACGAGGAGAGGGGGGCTGCACGGGGATTTGCACGAGGGGGGATTTGCACGAGGAGAGGGGGGCTGCACGGGGATTTGCACGAGGGGGGATTTGCACGAGGGGGGAATTTGGATTGGGGGGGTTGTGCACGAGGGGTTTGCACGACGGTCTGGGGGGCTACACGGGGATTTGCACGAGGGGAGGGGCTTTGCACGAGGACGGGGAGAGCTTGTTTTGCACGAAGGCTCATTCCCGGGGGCCTGGGTGGGGGTGGGGGTGGGGGCTGGGTGGGGGAGGGGCTGTCCGCGTTTTGCACGAGGGCCGTCGCACGAGGGCTCGAGGACGGGGGCTGGGTGGGAGTGGGGGGGGACTGGGTGGGGGAGGGGAGCTTGTTTTGCACGAGGGCTGATTACCGTGGGCTGGGTGGGGGTGGGGGTGGGGCAGGGTGGGGGAGGGGCTGGGCGCGTTTTGCACGAGGGCCGTCGCACGAGGGCTCGAGGACGGGGGCTGGGTGGGATTGGGGGTCACTGGGTGGGGGAGGGGAGCTTGTTTTGCACGAGGGCTCATTCCCGAGGGCCTGGGTGGGGGTGGGGGTGGGGGTGGGGGCTGGGTGGGGGAGGGGCTGGGCGCGTTTTGCACGAGGGCCGTCGCACGAGGGCTCGAGGACGGGGGCTGGGTGGGAGTGGGGGGGGACTGGGTGGGGGAGGGGAGCTTGTTTTGCACGAGGGCTGATTACCGTGGGCTGGGTGGGGGTGGGGGTGGGGGCTGGGTGGGGGAGGGGCTGGGCGCGTTTTGCACGAGGGCCGTCGCACGAGGGCTCGAGGACGGGGGCTGGGTGGGAGTGGGGGTCACTGGGTGGGGGAGGGGAGCTTGTTTTGCACGAGGGCTCATTCCCGAGGGCCTGGGTGGGGGTGGGGGTGGGGGTGGGGGCTGGGTGGGGGAGGGGCTGGGCGCGTTTTGCACGAGGGCCGTCGCACGAGGGCTCGAGGACGGGGGCTGGGTGGGAGTGGGGGTCACTGGGTGGGGGAGGGGAGCTTGTTTTGCACGAGGGCTGATTACCGTGGGCTGGGTGGGGGTGGGGGTGGGGGCTGGGTGGGGGAGGGGCTGGGCGCGTTTTGCACGAGGGCCGTCGCACGAGGGCTCGAGGACGGGGGCTGGGTGGGATTGGGGGTCACTGGGTGGGGGACGGGAGCTCGTTTTGCACGAGGGCTCATTCCCGAGGGCCTGGGTGGGGGTGGGGGTGGGGGGTGGGGGCTGGGTGGGGGAGGGGCTGGGCGCGTTTTGCACGAGGGCCGTCGCACGAGGGCTCGAGGACGGGGGCTGGGTGGGATTGGGGGTCACTGGGTGGGGGAGGGGAGCTTGTTTTGCACGAGGGCTCATTCCCGAGGGCCTGGGTGGGGGTGGGGGTGGGGGTGGGGGCTGGGTGGGGGAGGGGCTGTCCGCGTTTTGCACGAGGGCCGTCGCACGAGGGCTCGAGGACGGGGGCTGGGTGGGAGTGGGGGGGGACTGGGTGGGGGAGGGGAGCTTGTTTTGCACGAGGGCTGATTACCGTGGGCTGGGTGGGGGTGGGGGTGGGGCAGTGTGGGGGAGGGGCTGGGCGCGTTTTGCACGAGGGCCGTCGCACGAGGGCTCGAGGACGGGGGCTGGGTGGGAGTGGGGGTCACTGGGTGGGGGAGGGGAGCTTGTTTTGCACGAGGGCTCATTCCCGAGGGCCTGGGTGGGGGTGGGGGTGGGGGTGGGGGCTGGGTGGGGGAGGGGCTGGGCGCGTTTTGCACGAGGGCCGTCGCACGAGGGCTCGAGGACGGGGGCTGGGTGGAGTGGGGGTCACTGGGTGGGGGAGGGGAGCTTGTTTTGCACGAGGGCTGATTACCGTGGGCTGGGTGGGGGTGGGGGTGGGGCAGGGTGGGGGAGGGGCTGGGCGCGTTTTGCACGAGGGCCGTCGCACGAGGGCTCGAGGACGGGGGCTGGGTGGGAGTGGGGGTCACTGGGTGGGGGAGGGGAGCTTGTTTTGCACGAGGGCTGATTACCGTGGGCTGGGTGGGGGTGGGGGGTGGGGCAGTGTGGGGGAGGGGCTGGGCGCGTTTTGCACGAGGGCCGTCGCACGAGGGCTCGAGGACGGGGGCTGGGTGGGAGTGGGGGGGGACTGGGTGGGGGAGGGGAGCTTGTTTTGCACGAGGGCTCATTCCCGAGGGCCTGGGTGGGGGTGGGGGTGGGGGTGGGGGCTGGGTGGGGGAGGGGCTGGGCGCGTTTTGCACGAGGGCCGTCGCACGAGGGCTCGAGGACGGGGGCTGGGTGGGATTGGGGGTCACTGGGTGGGGGAGGGGAGCTCGTTTTGCACGAGGGCTCATTCCCGAGGGCCTGGGTGGGGGTGGGGGTGGGGGGTGGGGCAGTGTGGGGAGGGGCTGTCCGCGTTTTGCACGAGGGC